>JXTB01000450.1:265968-364135 GCA_002914805.1 Parasponia andersonii
AAGTGATGTTGTACAATTATGTTTGACTTTGCAGCAGCTGGCTTATTGTAAGTAGTAATCTACTATGTTTGTATACAAATAGAAATAGAATTACAAGGAAAAGTGCCCTGTGTTGTACCATATTTAACACCCCTACAATTCCAACTCTGTCAAGCTGACTCTCTCTCTCTCTCTCTCACACACACACACAGTTTATATTAATGGATGCATATTGGTTTGTCTAAGCTAATTTTTAAGATTAACGCAAAGTACTAAGATATATCTGACAAAGATTTTAGGGTTGGATATATGTGCTGACACTTTGGTAGGAGATGAAATGCTTAAAGGGATCTCAGGTGGCCAAAAGAAGCGACTTACTACAGGTTTGTGTGGTGGTTTTTATATTTTCCTGCGTAATAGTTAGAACAATCTATTTGCTGATAGCGCATATATATACATTTTTTTCCAGGTGAATTGCTTGTAGGTCCAGCGAGAGTTCTGTTCATGGATGAAATATCAAACGGGCTTGATAGTTCAACTACCTATCAAATCATCAAATATCTTAGGCATTCAACTCGTGCACTTGATGGGACCACCGTTATATCGCTTCTTCAACCTGCTCCTGAGACCTTTGAGTTGTTTGATGATGTGATTCTCTTGTGTGAAGGCCAGATTGTATATCAGGGTCCTCGTGAAGCTGCTCTTGATTTCTTTTCATCTATGGGATTTAGCTGTCCTGAGAGAAAGAATGTAGCGGACTTTTTGCAGGAAGTATGTTTTGAAGTGCTTAAAATTTAAACCTCTCCCTCTATGTTTGGAATCTTTATTCAACCTTTTTCCATGCAGGTAACATCAAAGAAGGACCAACAGCAGTACTGGTCCAATCTTGACCTCCCTTACCGCTATGTACCAGTGAGAAAATTTGCTGATGCTTTTCGCGCATTTCACACTGGGAAAAATCTGTCTGAAGAACTAGGCATTCCTTTTGATAGACGCTACAACCACCCAGCAGCCTTATCAACTTCTCGTTATGGTATGAAGAGGTTTGAGCTTCTCAAGACAAGTTATAACTGGCAGAGGTTATTGATGAAGCGGAACTCATTTATATACGTCTTCAAATTCATTCAGGTAATGTCTCTTTCCTTTCTTTTTCCCTTCTTTCTATCGGAAGAATCATATTCACTGATTTCAATCTGAACTTACATTAGGAGAGAAAAAAAATGCTGTAAGGTGCTTTGGTGATTTGACAAAGAACTAGCTCGTTTGCATTTTTGTTTTTATGCTATTCTGCTCGTGGTTTACAATTACAATGTGTTGTTTCTCCAGCTACTTTTTGTTGCTTTGATAACGATGAGTGTCTTCTTCCGAACGACATTGCACCACAATTCAATAGATGATGCGGGCCTATATCTCGGGGCATTGTACTTTTCCATGGTTATTATTCTTTTCAATGGCTTTACAGAGGTATCAATGTTGGTGGCCAAGCTTCCAGTCCTTTACAAGCACAGGGACCTGCATTTCTACCCAAGCTGGATTTACACACTTCCTTCTTGGGTCCTGAGTATTCCAACCTCACTTATGGAGTCTGGCTTTTGGGTTGCGGTCACATATTATGTGATTGGATATGATCCTGCAGTCACCAGGTAATCCTTCTATAGTTCTAATCTCTTGGATTAGTTTCATTTGATTATGATAGTTGGTTTTGGGATGAAGTTCTTATTGTAATTTTAATGTGCAGATTTCTTCGGCAGTTTTTGTTATATTTCTCTCTGCATCAAATGTCAATAGCTCTCTTTCGTCTTATGGGATCACTGGGCCGTAATATGATAGTTGCAAACACCTTTGGATCTTTTGCGATGTTGGTTGTAATGGCACTTGGGGGATACATCATATCAAGAGGTAACCGAAAAAGAACCCCACAAAGGAGAGAAAAGAAAAGACACAAATCCTCGATCTCAATATTTTTTCTTTGATGATCTCTGATTTTACTTTTGCTCATTTTTATCATTGTTTTCTTTTTGATGCAGATCGTGTCCCAAGTTGGTGGATATGGGGTTTCTGGTTTTCTCCCTTGATGTATGCACAAAATGCAGCTTCTGTGAATGAATTCCATGGGCATTCGTGGGATAAGGTAAAATTCTGATCATCATATTTTTCGTGCATTAAGCAATGAAGAAAATACTTCGGTAGTCATGGACATGTGCATCTTTTCTTGGACCTAAACTTAGTAACACGAACAATCAGTTATTTTTTCTTCTTTTCTACATGGATTTCAGATAAACCATTGCCAACCTCTATTATTAATATTATTTGGATAATAATGGCTATTGTACTCAATACTCTCCCTAGACTGTGTTTTCTATAAAGCCGAAGTTAGCTATATACAGTAAGATCTGAAAGTTAGTTATATATAAGAAGATTCTTCTGGATATATGATACCGTATACGTGTATAAATAGAGCAACTATTGCATTTTGCCGATATGTTGTAACCTATGATTCTTTATTCCCATATTTATATAGGTAATTGGGACTGATGCCACCACTTCATTAGGAGAGGCATTACTAAAAGCACGCAGTTTGTTTTCAGAGAGCTACTGGTATTGGATTGGTGTTGGTGCTTTGCTTGGATATACACTTCTATTTAATTTGTTGTTCACATTCTTCCTATCTTACCTTAACCGTAAGCAATCTCGTTCCATTGAAATCTTGTTAAATGCTGATTTCACTTTAATTACATATAATCAAGAAAGGATGTGAAAAGACAGTAAGCTGATTTTGCAATTTTATTATACACTACAGCTTTGGGAAGGCAACAGGCTGTAGTCTCTAAGGAAGAGTTACAAGAACGAGAAAGAAGAAGAAAAGGAGAACCTGTTGTTATTGAGCTTAGACACTACTTGGAGCACTCGGGGTCTCTGAATGGTCCGTAAACAACATGTTATTGTTTATTTTTTCTTATACTGTTCCTTCTAAAATGATATCTTGAGACAAATGTCTAAATCAGTTCATCTAAACTTCATAGCAGGAAAATATTTTAAGCAAAGAGGCATGGTTCTTCCATTTCAACCACTTTCCATGGCTTTCAGCAATATCAATTACTATGTTGATGTCCCTTTGGTGAGTGATTACTCAATTTCTTCGTGTTATCTTCTTTGGGAAACATTTTGACTATTATTTTTCTGATCCAAGTATCAATGCAGGAATTGAAGCAGCAAGGAGTTGTAGAAGACAGATTGCAGCTGTTGGTTAATGTTACTGGAGCATTTAGGCCTGGAATTCTTACAGCCTTAGTTGGGGTGAGCGGTGCTGGAAAAACGACACTCATGGACGTACTAGCAGGTAGAAAAACTGGCGGGGTCATAGAAGGAGACATATACATATCTGGTTATCCCAAAAGGCAAGAAACATTCGCAAGAATTTCAGGTTACTGTGAGCAGAGTGATATCCATTCTCCTTGCTTGACAATTCTGGAATCACTGTTATTCTCTGCTTGGCTTCGGTTACCATCAGATGTTGACTTGGAGACGCAGAAGGTATTTCTAATGCTTTTTTCTCTTTGTCAATCTTGGCATGAGATTTAATTTTTTAAGGTTCAAAAATTTCAGGCTTTTGTGGATGAAGTGATGGAACTTGTGGAACTCACTTCGTTGAGTGGGGGGCTGGTTGGTCTACCTGGGGTAAATGGTTTGTCAACAGAACAAAGAAAGAGGTTAACAATAGCGGTTGAGCTAGTTGCCAACCCATCCATTGTATTTATGGATGAGCCCACATCAGGGTTGGATGCAAGGGCTGCAGCCATTGTGATGAGAACAGTCAGGAATATTGTGAACACTGGGAGAACAATAGTTTGCACAATCCATCAGCCCAGCATAGACATATTTGAATCCTTTGATGAGGTATTATCTGCTTTATCTAGAGTGTCTGTATCTGTCATTCACTTGGTTACTTGGTCTAGTGTTTTTCTGTGAACTTGTATATATTATGTTCATATATCTTTTATGCTGATATTCATCTTTCCGTTCTTTAAATCTACCGATGTATTGTGCCAGTGTTGGTAGTCCTTTTCCCCCTCTTATAAAGGAAAATTCCCCAGACTTCATCTTAATTTGAAGAAAGTGTGTATACTTCGTTATAGATTGTACTGAGTCCTATAATCTCACCTCCCTTTACAGCTTTTGTTTATGAAGCGTGGAGGAGAGCTCATATATGCAGGTCCTCTTGGTCCAAGGTCATGTGAGCTCATCAAGTATTTTCAGGTCAGATCAGGCATAGCATCTCTTAAAGAATTATAACGGCTAATGGTTCTAAATATAGACTTAATCTTCGTATAAATCTCTCTCTAGGCAATTGAAGGTGTGCCAAAGATCAGGCCTGGATATAATCCTGCTGCATGGATGCTTGATGTTACTTCTTCAGCTGAAGAAACCCGCTTGGGGGTGGACTTCGCGGAAATTTATCGAAGATCAAGTTTATTTCAGTATGAGCCGTTTTCCACGGACATGGGTTATCTTTTAGATTTATACGCCCTTATTTGTTTCCTTATATAACTCTGCTCTTTTTTCTTTGCTTTAGGCGTAACAGAGAGTTGGTTGAAAGCCTAAGCAAGCCTAGTTCTAATGTGAAGGAACTAACGTTCCCAACCAAGTATTCTCAATCATTTTTTGAACAGTTCATCACTTGTCTCTGGAAGCAAAACTTGTCTTATTGGAGAAACCCACAATATACTGCAGTTCGTTTCTTTTACACCGTCATCATCTCATTGATGTTTGGAACAATATGCTGGAGATTTGGCGCTAGAAGGTTTTCTCCCTCTTCTAAACCTTTTTACAATTTTACTGATGTGCTATGTTCTTAAAGTAATTTGTTAATTGCTTCTTAATGGTTAGAAGTTAAATAAAGTCGAGATTATAAGAAGGTTCATTATCACATACAACTAAAACCAGTCATGATTTAGCTGTTACTAGTTATCTGGTCCAAGTACATTTCTTATATCTTGTTTTTCCAGTTGAGTAATGCTATTTTAAAAATATTGTCTATGACTAGTAGTGGTAGGTAATATGCGATGTCCTCCTTCTGAATGTCTGAGGATGGTCATCTTCAACTGAAAACCATCAAGTATGTTATAATCAAGCAATAGTAAGCTGCAAAACTAGGTAATGTATTTAGTCATGCAACAAAAGATTTTGGCTACAAAAACCAGAGATAGGTTTTTTTTTCTAAATTGATAGCAGAGAGAGAGGAAGCCAAAAACATCTGGTGAAACTACATCATGTCCCTATTATCTAATTACGAAAATCCAATCTGCCAACAAAGAATGAAGTTGTGTTTACTTATTCAACTTGGATGTAGGGCTCTCGTGGAGTCGCACTACTGTTGATATGCGTGTCATCTTGATCAATTGGCTCTTGTGGTCTATATGTATCTTTTGGATTTTTCTTAACACTGTGTTACGTTTTCTTACAGGGAGACCCAGCAAGATATATTTAATGCCATGGGATCCATGTATGCAGCAATCCTATTTATTGGAATCACTAATGCCACCGCTGTTCAACCTGTTGTATCTGTTGAAAGATTCGTCTCATACAGAGAAAGAGCTGCGGGGATGTACTCGGCTTTACCATTTGCAATGGCTCAGGTTTGTCTTCTGATAGTACTCTGTTTTTTACCCCTCATTCCTTTGTGTCAATGCCAAACGCCCTGGTGGTCGTAACAGTTGGCTGATGTAGATTGCCTATTATGTGCAGGTTGCAATAGAGTTCCCTTACGTATTTACACAATCAATGATTTATAGCACAATTTTCTACTCCATGGCTCAATTTGACTGGACCTTCTTGAAATTTGTTTGGTACATATTCTTCATGTATTTTACGATGCTATACTTTACCTTCTATGGAATGATGACAACTGCTATCACGCCAAACCACAATGTGGCTGCCATCATTGCTGCTCCATTTTATATGCTGTGGAACCTTTTCAGCGGCTTTATGATTCCTCACAAGGTAAATAGTGATTACTTGAATCTTGATTATTTTGTAACACGTTTCTCAGCCCTATAATTTGATCTACGGTGTCATCTCTCAATTTCTTCTGTAGAGTTGGCAGTTATTACATTTTGTTATCTTGTTAAGAACGCAGGATGGTCTAGTTCAAAGCATGTATATATCAGACACAACCTAACACCAGCAAAACTTGCCATCTTGATGGTTAAAAAAAATCGGCTAATGCGTGTGTGTTTGAATGAACTGCTGATTTCACAGCAACATAGATAGAAGTGTTCCTCTACGTTGCAAATCAACCAAAATGTTTATACCGATTATTTAAATAAATAACAGCCTAAAAATTTAACCATTAATGTTCAAGAATAAATAGGAAGAACATGTCTTCTACATTTAGTCTCCTTTCCGTGCATAGTTTTATAATCTGCAATGACTTTTGTTCCACTACTTATTCAGAGAATCCCCATATGGTGGAGATGGTACTACTGGGCAAACCCTGTAGCATGGAGTCTTTATGGCCTGCTCGCTTCGCAATACGGAGATGATAATAAACTTGTGAAGCTATCAGATGGAGTTCATCAGGTAGCTATAAAAAGTTTACTGAGAGAAGTGTTTGGGTACAGGCATGATTTCTTGGGGGTAGCAGGTATTATGGTCGTTGGTTTCTGCATCTTCTTTGCATTAATTTTTGCCTTTGCCATAAAAGCATTCAACTTCCAGAGGAGATGATAGACCGGATCATGATCAATTGCATATATATCGGCGTGAAAATACTTTTATCTATTGTGTGTTATCAGAGTCGTTATATTGATAAACAAAAATATGTGGTTATCAACTCCATTTCAAAGAAATTAAGCTGCAAGTGTGGATTACTGTATAGTAACAAGATTACATACAAAGAAATTAATTCTATTCATTTTTCTTTGAGAGCAGCAGATAATGGCTAGTACTGGTCATAAGCCGGAAATTTTATGTGTAAACTAATAATGTTTAGTGGGTACATGACTCGGGATTTGTTGTATTACATAATTGAATGGTGTAATTTATAAAGTTACCGGTTGTTAGTATCTGATTCAATTATATATAAAAGGGAGAATACTCTTATTACATTATTAAATGGTAAACTATATTCTATTATTCTTTATTCCTTAAAATTTTCTGTGAAAGCTCGTTTATGCTAATATTCGATCCTGTTTCTGGTTCCTTTCAAGGAAGAAAAAGAAAAGAAAGTGGTGTGGATGATTAGTTACTTCTTGACTTTTCTTGGTAACTATTTTTAGAGTACTGTTCCTTTAGTTTTTCTCCTTTAAAAGAGAATTTAGCAACGGTCACACTTAGATAGTTGAATTAGCATTTTTTAAAAAATAATTTTGCCAAAATTATCTATTTATTTCTAGCCTCTTTTTGAGGTGTTCGGATTTTTTTACAGGAGAAAGAGTTAACAAATTATTATTATTATTTTTATCGAAGGAAGAAAGTTCTCCTTATTAAGCAATATCGGATATTACCTCCTGGTAAACATACTGTGGTGTTTCAAATAACCAGTAAGAAGCCAAATTACATTTCAATCTTACTGGAATTGCATTTAAAAGCAAAAGCGGCTAGGTTATGAGCAGTTTTGTTCGACGACCGAGGAACATAGTTACAAGCAACGTTACCCAGCTTACTAAGATTGACAGTAATGTCAAGAATTATGGGCCCTTCTATAGAAAGAGGTTCAGCTGTCTTGATAGCCGAGATAGCTTTTTGAGAGTCACTCTCGACTATAGAGACTATGAAGCCGTTCTGCAAGGCAAAACCAAGGCCTTCCCTGATCGCGATGCATTCTGCAAGACAATCTTAGTAACTCCATTTAATTGATGTTGGTAACTCCATTTAATTGATTAATTGATTATAGGTTTCCTTTAAAAATATTATGACCTATATTAAAGCTACATGTACGCGTCACCAATAAAATTCTGGCATACAAAGAGAAATACATGTACACAGGTATATCACAAGAATCTGAGCTTGCTGACAGAAGGAAAAGTCAGGTGGCCATGGATGACCTTCGAAACGCTGAGCTAGCTGCTAGCCTAACAAATGGCCTTTTGACATCCTTACGTGGCGTTCGGGTGCCCTTTTCAAAACCCACTAATTTTGCATCTTTCTTCTCCCCCTTTTGGAACTTACTCATAAAAAACAAAAAGTGCATCTCCAGAAATAGCCAAAACTAAATAGTTTCAAAATACAGACAAAATCTCTTTTTTGAAATTTTGTATAAACGAACTTGAGAGAAAATGACAGTAATACTCTTGGTTTATGACAAAATTATAGTAACAGCCAAGGATATCGGAAATATTTACGTTGACACATAGGAAATTTTAAAGCATCGGATTCGACAAAATTTTAGTTCATTGTTGGAAAAATGGGTTAAGGAAATAATCTGGGCTTGACTTGGACTTAGAAAACTAAGTCGATTTTAAAGACAAAATTTGTTATAAAACTCATTTTTATGAACCATTTTGAAGCTAAAAATTGAGTGGGACCCAAATCTTGTTGATGAAAGGTCTTGGTGAATTCTTGTTCTCCTCCGTGAGGACATCGAATTCGTATATTCACACGCTCAAAATGGTGCACAGATGAATGAGAAATTGTTGCTCAAAAGTGCACCATTGAAATGGAAAATGAAAGGAAAATATTAGAGTCCCCATATTGGTGGGAAATACATGGTGCAAGTGGTTTATATAGAACCTTGTTTTGTGATGGTGGTAAGAATAACTACCATAGATGCTTTCTCAGGCGTACGCAGGAGAGGTGCAAATCTTCGGGGTTGGGCCTGAATTTGCATGGGTTCGTGTGTGCCTGCACCATAGTAAGCCCAACTTTTTGTTGTGGCCCAATATTGACTATTTTGAACCAGAATGTGGTAATTGTTTTAATATTTTGATTAAAGACTGGCAGGTGTTTAATGGCTAAAACGTTAGTAACATCCCTGGAAAATGTTTTGAGATTAATGAAAATTTTTCTGGTTTTGCTACCAAGTCCCCCCTTGGAGACTATAAAAGGTGAGCTTCCTCTCCTCATTCGACACACCAAAAAAACAGAAGCTTTCTTCTCTCTGCCATTCTCTCTCAAGTGTTCTTAAGTTCCTTAGTTTTCTAGCTAGAGTTCTTCGAGTGTTTAGAAATTTTGTAGCTAGAGTTCTAGTGTATTTGAGTTCAAAGCTATCCAATTCGTAGAGTAGAAGTGTTGGTGCTTCGCCTACTGCTCTTTGTCATTATATCCTGGGAGACTGACGCTTACAAAATCCTTAAGCATTCTGGTGGAGGGAGCAAATCAGTTTTAAGGACTCTATGTAGAACACAGGCCTCGACGGTTAATAATCTTTTATTTTTTTACGGGAATACTTGTTTGGAAGTGCTGCCAAAATTATGCTTAAACTCGGAGCATAATATTTTGGTAACATTATTTATTGAAAAGTTTATTATAAATGTTTGTAACCTTATATATTGCATGTTATTGTCAATTTAGTTCTTACAATCTTAAAACTGACTCGCTGCTTTATATAAGATTTTTATTAGGTTGCATGTTAGAATTTATTTATTAAATTCTTTATGCTAAGTTGCATGTTAGAATTTATTTTATTCTTTATGCTAAGTTAGAATTTATCTATTAAATTCTTTATACCAGGTTGTATGTTAGAATTTATTTTATTCTTTATGCTAGGTTGTATGTTAGAATTTATTCTTTTTTAAATTCTATATGCTAGGTTGTATGTTAGAATTTATTTTATTAATTTCTTTATACTAGGTTGCATGTTATAATTTAATTTTTAAATTCTTTATGCTCATATTTGCAATATATGTAATTCTAGTTCTTTGAATATATATATTGCTCTGCTGTTTTGTTATTACAATTATTCTTGGTAGAGGAGAATTTGTGTTCTGTCTAAGGACACCGGGTTTGAAGAGGAAGCAACTATGACCCCTCCACGTCTTTCCTAGGAGTTTCTTTGAAATTCTGTCTAGAATGCGGGATTTTAAGTGAGATCTATTTGTGAACCCTCCGGCCTTTCCTGGGAATAAATTTGAACTGAAATTAATAATCTTTGATTGATTAATTTCAGAGAAGGCGAACAACAATGCTGATGTTGTCAATGCCGAGAACATGGCTAATTCTCAACAGCCTGCTGTGACATCTGCAGTGACAGTGCCAGTCCCTATTGTGGCTCGAGTGACAAACCCTCTTGTGACTCCAATGATACTAGCAGGGCACCATGGAGAGAAGCTTGAGGAGTTCAATGGGTTGAACTACAAAATGTGGCAGTAAAAAATGTTATTTTATCTTACCACATTGATCCTTGCAAGGTTCTTGACTGAAGAGGCTCCAAAAGTTAGAGAAGATGAGCAAAATTTCCATTTTTTCTTGCTGCGGTAGATGCTTGGAAACAATCTGACTACTTATGCCGAAGCTATGTAATGAATGGTTTGACCGATTCATTATATAGTGTATATCGTAATAAGAAAACGGCAAAGGAACTGTGGGAGTCACTAGACCATAAATATACAACTGAGGATGCTGGTTCCAAGAAATTTGTGGTGGGACGCTTCCTCGATTATAAAATGGTCGATTCAAAAACTGTAATCAATCAAGTTTAAGAGTTTCAATTGATTCTCCATGAGATTCAGGTAGAAGGGATGACCCTTTGTGAACCTTTCCAAGTAGCTACTATTATTGAGAAGCTACCCCCTTCATGGAAGGATTTCAAGAGCTACCTAAAACACAAGCGAAAAGCTATGAGCCTTGAAGACCTTGTTATAAGGCTCCGCATTGAAGAAGACAATAGACGTCCTGAAAAGACTAGTACGTCTAGGGCAAAAGCAAATGTTGTGGAGCATGATCAAGGCTCCAAGGTTAAGAAGAACAAGTCAAAGAAAGGATCCAAGCTAGGACCTAAAGGTAGAGTGGGCAAGAAGTAAAAATTTCAAAGAAAATGCTTTAACTGTGATGAGATGGGCCACAGGGCTTCAGATTGCCGATTTCCAAAGAAGAAGAAGAATGAAGCCAACATGGTGGATGGCATCACAAAAGATGTAGAAGACATAAGTCTGTCTGTAATCATTTCTGAAGTCAATATTGTTGGGTCCAATCCAAGGGAATGGTGGATTGACACTGGAGCTTCAAGACATGTTTGTTCAGATAAGGACCTGTTCATAACCTTTGAACCGGTAGAGAATGGGGAGAAGCTCTTCATAGGTAATTCAGCCACGTCTGAAGTACAAGGTCTAGGCAAAGTGGTACTAAACATGACCTCCAGGAAGGAACTGACTCTGAATAACGTGATGTACGTACCGGATATCTGTAAGAACCTTGTGTCTGGTTCACTTCTGAATAAGCACGGATTTCGTATGGTATTTGAGTCAGATAAATTTGTATTGACCAAAAATGGTCTTTTTGTGGGAAATGGATATGAATGTGGAGGTATATTCAAACTAAATGTAATGACTGTAGAGTCCAATATCAATAAAGTTAGTTCTTCTGCTTATTTGATTGAGTCTTCTACTTTATGGCATGGTAGACTAGGACATGTTAATTATAATACTATACGTAGATTAATTAACTTAAATCATATTCTTGATTTCCAAATTGATACAAAATATAAGTGTCAAATTTGTGTTGAGGCAAAATTGACAAGGTCATCTTTTCAAACTATTGAAAGAAATACTGAACCCCTTGATTTAGTTCACAGTGACATTTGTGATTTAAAATTTGTACAAACAATGGGAGGCAATAAGTATTTTACTACTTTTATCGATGATAGCACAAAATATTGTTATGTGTATTTGCTAAAATCTAAGGACGAAGCAATAGAGAAGTTTATTCTCTATAAGAATGAGGTCAAAAATCAACTTAATAAGAAGATTAAGATGATTAGAAGTGATCGTGATGGAGAGTATGAATCACCTTTTGATGAATTTGGTGCATAACACGGAATAATACATGAAGTCACTCTGCCTTATTCGCCTCAGTCAAATGGTGTTGCTGAGAGGAAAAATCGTACCTTGAAAGAGATGATGAATGCATTACTGCTAAGTTCTGGATTGCCTCAGAACATGTGGGGGGAAGCCATTTTAACAGCTAATTACCTTTTAAATAAGGTACCCCGTAAGAAAAAAGAAAAGACACCTTATGAACTGTGGAAAGGTAAAAAGCCTTCCTACAAATACTTGCGAGTATGGGGATGTCTTACTAAAGTATTGGTACCTACACTTAAAAAGGTAAAAATAGGGCCAAAGATAGTAGATTGCATTTTCATTGGTTATGCACATAATAGTAGTGCTTATCGGTTTCTTGTATATGAGTCACAAATCTCAGACATATACAAGAACATAATAATAGAATCGAGAAATGTATCGTTCTTTGAACATGAATTTCCGTATAAATCTAAGGAAGTACCTAGTACATCTAAATGAAATTATAAGGCTATCACTGAGGATAGTCAGGACCAAGAACAAGTTGTTAAAGACGAGCCTAGACGTAGTAAAAGAGCGAGAACTGAAAAAACTTTTAGTCCAGATTTTTTAGTTTACATGTTAGAAAGTGAACCTCAAAGCTTCCAAAAAGCTGTGAGCTCTGTTGAGGGACCTTTGTGGAAAGAAGCCATTAAGAGTGAAATTGATTCCATCTTGCAAAACCATACGTGGAAACTAGTGGATCTTCCTCCAGGATGTAAGCCACTTGGTTTGAAATGGATTTTCTAAAGGAAAATGAAAGTAGATAGAACAATTGACAAATATAAAGCTAAATTAGTTATCAAAGGCTATAGGCAAAAGGAAGGCCTAGATTACTTTGATACTTATTCTCCTGTAAATTCCATAGGGATGATACTTGCGATTGCCACTCTGCGGAATCTTGAAGTACACCAAATGGATGTAAAAACAACATTTCTTAATGGAGATCTCTCAGGTTGTTGCTCCTGGACAAGAAAAGAAAGTCTGTAAACTGGTCAAGTCTCTGTATGGCTTGAAGCAAGCACCAAAGCAATGGCATTAAAAGTTTGACAGAGTAATGCTTACTAATAGTTTTAAAATCAATGAGTGTGACAAATATGTCTATATCAAAAACACTGAAAATGGCTACGTTATTGTGTGTCTTTATGTTGATGACATGCTCATTGTTGGTAGTAATGATAAGATGATCAAATCTACTATGAACATGTTGAACTCCAAATTTGACATGAAAGATATGGGTCTAGCTGATATAATTTTGGGAATTAAAATTACAAGAATGTCTAATGGACTCATACTTAATTAGTCACACTATGTGGACAAAATTTTGGAGAAATTCAACAAAGATGATTCTGGAGTGTCCAGAACTCCGATAGACATGAGTCAACACCTTCATAAGAATAAAGGTGAGAGTGTTTCTCAAGTAGATTACTCAAAAGTGATTGGCAGTCTGATGTACTTGATGAGTTGCATAAGGCTAAATATAGCCTACACAGTCAGTAGACTGAGTAGATATACGAGTAATCCAAGTGCTGAGCATTGGAAATGAATTGTGAAAGTACTTAAGTACTTACGATATACTCGTAACTATGGACTACACTATAACAGATATCCTGCAGTTTTAGAAGGATACAGCGATGCAAATTAGATATCTGATATAAAAGACTCAAAGTCTACTAGTGGGTATGTGCTCACATTAGCTGGAGCAGCTGTATCATGGAAATCTTCAAAACAAACTATTATAGCCCGATCTACGATGGAATCTGAGTTTATAGCTCTAGATAAATGTGGTGAAGAGGCTGAATAGCTACGCTATTTCTTAGAAGATATTCCAGATTTGCCTAAGCCTATGCTGCCAATATCTATATATTGCGACAGTCAATCGGCTATTGGAAGGGCACAGAGTAATATGTATAATGGTAAGTGTAGACATATACGTCGTAGACATAATACCATTAGACAACTACTCTTAACGGGAGTTATTTCTATAGACTATGTGAAGTCTAAGGATAACTTAGCAGATCCACTAACCAAAGGGTTGAACAGAGAGTTAGTTGACAAATCATCAAAAGGAATGGGACTAAAGCCCATGAAGTAAAAGTCTATATAATGGAAACCCAACCTAATTGACTGGAGATCCCAAGATCTACATTCAAAGGGACAACCTAATTGTAAAGACTTAGTTGGATCACTGTGAGAGTTATTCTCCTGTGAGGGTATTATCCTCATGTCCATTCCTGTGATGAAAAGCAGTGATGACCGTAGAGAATAGGATAAGCAAAGGCTTTTAATGATTCTTATACATCGAGAAATCGAGCGGAGTAGTGCGGGTTACTCTTAACTAAGAAATCACCTATGTGAGAGAGAAGTGTGACCACTTTAAAGGGGAATTATGAGGGCTTAATTCCTTAGAAACTCTTGCAGAACCAGGCAAAGATGTTCAAGGCCAAATTGAACATAACCGTAAGAACTGGATTTGTTAAGAAAGATTCTTGTGTGAAGTATATTATTATTTACATGAACGATAGAATAGTTCAAAGACATCGTGTCTACTGATCAGTCAGTAAAGTAAATATACTCTCACGAGAAAAGGTTCAAAGGTTAACACCTACCTATCCTATGCACGTTTCATTCGTTGAACTCTATCACCTTGTCTAGAGTCTGTAGTCTCTCATTTTACAATTTCCATTCATGTGGGGGATTGTTGAAAAAATGGGTTAAGGAAATAATTTGGGCTTGGCTTAGGCTTGGAAGCCCAAGTGGATTTTAAAGACTAAATTTGTTATAAAATCCATTTTCATGAACCATTTTGAAGCTAAAAATTGAGTGAGACTCACATCTTGTTGATGAAAGATCTTGATAAATTCTTGTTCTCCTCCACGAGGACATCGATTTCGTATATTCACACACTCAAAATGGTGCACGGATGAATGAGAAATTGTTGCTCAAAAGTGCACCATTGAAATGGAAAATGAAAGGAAAATATTAGAGTCCCATATTGGTGGGAAATGCATGGTGCAAGTGGTTTATATAGAATCTTGTTTTGTGATGGTGGTAAGAATAACTACCACAGATGCTCTCTCAGGCGTGCACAGAGGGAGTGCAAATCTTCGGGGTTGGGCCTGAATTTGCATGAACTCGTGTGTGTCCACACCTGCGGACACGAATACCGGGCCGAAACTTGGACCATAGTAAGCCCAATTTTTTATTGTGGCCCAATATATTTTTCCTTTCCTTTTTGACCATTTTGAGCCAGAATGAACGTTTTTGGATGTTGAAACTGCCATGCAATAAAACTGGTAAATGTTTGGTAGGTGTTTAATGGCTAAAATGTTAGTATCAGCTATACTAATTGTTGGAAAATATTTTGAGGTTAATGAAAATCTTTCTGGTTTTGCTACCAAGTCCCCCCTTGGAGACTATAAAAGATGAGCTTCCCCTCCTCATTCGACACACCAAAAAAACAGAAGCCTTCTTCTCTCTGCCATTCTCTCTCAAGTGTTCTTGAGTTCCTCAGTTTTCTAGCTAGAGTTCTTCGAGTGTTTAGAAATTTTGTAGCTAGAGTTCTAGTGTGTTTGAGTTCAAAGCTATCCAGTTCGTAGAGTAGAGGTATTGGTGCTTCACCTACTGCTCTTCGTCGTTGTATCCTGGGAGACTAATGCTTGCAAAATCCTTAAGCATTCTGGTGGAGGGAGCGAATCAGTTTTAAGGACTCTGTGTGAAACACAGACCTCGACGGTTAACAATCTTTTGTTTTTTTTTAATAAAAATACTTGTTTGGAAGTGCTGCCGAAATTCTGCTTAAATTTGGAGAATAATATTTTGGTAACATTATTTATTGAAAAATTTATTATAAACATTTGTAACCTTATATATTACATGTTATTGTCAATTTAGTTCTTACAGTTTAATAATTAACACTTTTAACTAAAGAATCAATTAAATAATAATTCAAATTTGAGGATTAAGATAGCTTAATGGTAAAAATTTAATTAAATTTTGTGTTTTCACAACTGCAATTGTCTATATATTTTCAATCGTCTAGTTTCACTGTATTATCTTACAATAACTGTTCTAATTAAGTGTTAATTTTCTAACAACTCCTCTCAAATCAGCATCTCCCTACAGTGCTCAAATAGCTCCTCTCTCTCTCTCTCTCTCTCTGTCCAAGACAAAATCTCAGCATACCTCTGTCTCTATGACTCTCTCTCTATATATATATATATATAATTAGCTGAATATTATTTTCAATATAGAAAAGAGATGCCAATTTTGGATGGAAAGTTGGATATCAACAATTTGGTTAAAACTAAATTACTTATATTTCTATTTTTATAATGTTTTATTTCTTAACAATATTAAATTGATTACTACAAAAAGACAAAAACTATGGAACAATTAGATTGTACCGAATACAATTTAATTCAAAACAAAACTTCCATAAAATTAGCAAAATAGTTAATTTTATTTTAAATGCCCAAAATCCTGAAATCTAGTGTTCAAAAAAAAAATCCTTTTCCCTCAAAAAAAAATCTTTCAAATTTAAATTTCCATCTAAAATTAGTATATTATTTGTTGAAAAACTTATTTAGTATTAGATATTTTCGTCCCAATATTGTTGTTGCACTTTTTCTCTCATAAATAAGATTATGATTTAATATATGATATTTAATACCATTTGATATGTCAATTTTTTACTTGGAGATTATGATGAAACTTGTATAAAAATTATGCGGGGTCAATTTTATTAATTATAAATCTTAAATAACTAATCGATAGATCATACATTATAAGAAACTAGTATCTCTTGATATTGTTCTTCTCGATTTGACTTTGAGCAGTGCTACTAGCTACAACTCTAATCCTACATTTTTACCAATTGATTAAATATTGATATCTATATCAATATCGGAAAAACATTGAAAAATAACATCAAAAAATATTTACTAAAAAAAAACTTGCTTTGATTTTTTTTTTTCCCCACCACATTTAGTTCAAGTACCCTATACACGAGTAAGCTTTAGAAATTAAGGGGGGAAAAAAAAAGAAGAAGAATTGTAAAATATTATTAAATATTTTTGTTTCAATATATTTGTGAATATATTTTTCAATTATAGTTAAGTATTACAGTAATTATTACACACTGAATTAAACTATATAGTATATATTTCTAATATATATATACTACTTTTTGTAAAAAAAAAAAAAAAAAAAAAAACTTATTTATTGGTCAATTACTGAATGATTTAGCATTTTTTAAAATTTTATTAAATGATTCTATAGTTATAGTAAATTATTTGTGAACTTCATAATATTTTCAAAAATTTCCGTCGTTATTATTCTCGACATTTGAGTAAAATATACATTTCCGTTTGTCATTCTCGGTAATACTATGCCGCGTATTCTTTATTTATCTATATTTTTGTATGGTACACGAAATATTAAGCTCGGATCCTTTATTTATTATTTTTTTCTCTCGTTTCTCCGTTCAATCAAAATTTGACATATTAACTTAAAATTAAAGACATTTAACAAAAGTGAGTGAATCATTTCTAAATAATCACACGTACATGTATACGGTCATATTTTTTTTATTTATATATAAATATTATTTTGACTAATTAAAATTTATTTTATATATTTTTATATTAAAAAATAAAATAAAAAAAATAATATTAAAAAATGTTTATTCATGCTCCTATAGTTATAGTGGCTAAATCATATATTATTTTCGTGTAAAATACTTACTGGATTGGATTGCAACCCTCTCTCTCTCTCTCTCTCTCTCTCTCTCTCTCTCTCTCTCTATATATATAGATATAAATTTGTCTCTCTTTCTCTCTTACTCATTATTCCTTCGTTGTTTGAGTACCGTAAATAAGGAATACTAGTTTTATAATACTATATTAAAATATTAGCCAAGAAATGAGTAACAATAATTCAATCTCATCAAAATCCTTCAAAACAAATCCCATTCATCACCACCTAACCCATGAAATCATCCCGCTCGACTTCAACTCCGTCCCCAAATTACCCGACTCCCACACATGGTCGACGCTCACCAATTCGGATCCCCTTAACAACCCGCCCGAGTCCGTCCCCGTAATCGACCTCTTCGACCCGAATGCGATATCTCAGGTCCGACGCGCCTGCGAGAGATGGGGCATTTTCCAGGTCACCAACCACGGATTTCCCACCGACCTACTCAACGAAGCCGAGCTCCAGAGCCGTCGATTGTTCTCTCTGCCGTCCGATCAGAAACTCCGGGCCGTCCGATCGCCGGAGGGGCTTACCGGGTACGGGTTGGCCCGAATATCGTCGTTCTTCCCCAAGCGGATGTGGTCCGAGGGGTTCTCGATGGTGGGATCCCCGGCCGAACACGCTCGCCAACTCTGGCAGCACGATGATGATAATGATGGCCGCGATTACTTCTGGTACGTCCAAAGAAACCGAAAACTGCTAACAAATACAAAATGCATGATCGATCGATCACCGTGCCGTCAGGTTATTATACTTGTCTTATTTTGGTCTGAGAATGAGAATGAGAGAAAAAAAAAATTAGAAAAATGTCGTTTTCTGGTTTTGGGTCGAAGTAGAACGGCCACCGGGCCACGTCAGAGCAGTGTCGTTTGCGGCAAATGTCGAGTGCAAAATGGTAATTTTGACTATTTTCGTTACCATCAATGCGACGACAAATAATTTCTTTTTTTTTTTTAAATAAAAATTTTATTAAAACAAAAATAACATGCGAGCATGCGGCTCCATGCATTGCGTTCCTACTTTTACGTAGCATTTTTTTAAAAAATATATATATATAGATTTAACTAATAATTTTTATAAGAAAATATTTATTATTATTCAATTTTCACCCTATCTCATTAATAATAATAATAAATTTTTACATTTAAATTCAAATTTAATATCAAGATTCTAAATAATAAATGTTGTTACTATTTGAGTCTAACCCACCTTATTTTATTTTTACTTAAAATTAATATAATATATTCACAAATATGTAAGATTTTATACGATAGTCAATATCTATAAATGTATACATATTTATATATTTATAGTAGAATTTGTAGAAATGATACTGAATCATTTCTCATTCTAATAGATTTATTAAAGACTAATGCTAGCACCTTCGTCACCACGAGTTTATAATTAATATATTAGATCCTGTATAAAATGTCACATCGATTGTTGTTACATCTTTCGATAAAAAAATTCACTTTGTGTAGTTCTCGGTACTTAAATACCCTCGTAACATTACTCTTTATTAAACCACGTCATTAGGGTTGTGTCCTTTTTCTTTCTTTTTTTTTTTGTTTTTTAAGGTGGCCTTTAGATCATCATTACACAAACTATTCTCACTAAAATAAATCTTGAGATGATATAATGTATATCCAATATTCTCAATCAAGTGAATCTAATATTTAATAACATATAATAAGTATATAACATTACATATATATAGATTAAGTCTTCAAAGTAAAATATAATATATAAATATATATTTTCTTCACCAGGCGCCGCCGCCGTGCTATGAGTTGTTATCCGCTGTTTGTTCTAGTAAGTAGTATATACTCTCATAAGCAACCGCACAACGCCGATCAGGCGATCAACGATAGGTTACTGCATGGGAAATGGGATATCAATTCACTCGGGTGTACGGAATTACATGTAATTGTCGTTTTTTTTCCCAAAATTATAAATGAAACGTGTGTGTGTGTGTGTGTATATATATATATAGGCAAGAACGTAGTTACTTTTCTATTTATGTTTTTACAAAGTAATATTTTTGGCCAATATAGTATTGATTAAAACGTGACTTGTATCCAAAGAATTACATTCGTGACCATATATTGGAAACGAGTATATATTGTATCCGTGGCCATATATATATATATATAAGATGGGTATATATTGTATCAGGTGCATGTACGTAGCGACACGCTACATCCCTCTCTCTCTCGATTTTAACCTATACATATACAAATTAGGAATCTACATAAAGCTTCTCTCTCTCTCTCTCTCTCTCTCTCTCGTACATCCACTACTCTGTTATTTTCTTCATTTATCTTGGCATAGTATATTATTAGTTATCCTAAGAAAATATTCCTCAGTTCTTTAAGTCCTTCTCATGATGTTTAATTTCTTTACGTTTTTAACCCAAGTCCCAAAAGAAAAAATGATCAAATAAATTGATTTATCATTTTCTCCACGTGGCCGTAACAGTAATTATAAGCTTTTACAAACATCTTTTGGTCATGTTTGTTATTTCATGCAAATTAACCCAAGCCACTGGTACAATATTACAATAATATTGTCCACTTATTATTTAATTATTTTTGTTTTT
Organism: Parasponia andersonii; assembly: GCA_002914805.1. Taxonomy (NCBI): domain Eukaryota; kingdom Viridiplantae; phylum Streptophyta; class Magnoliopsida; order Rosales; family Cannabaceae; genus Trema; species Trema andersonii. Next base: position 286,294 of record JXTB01000450.1, read on the forward strand.
TTAAAGATTTTTTTTTTTTTTTTTNTTTGTGTAGTTCTCGGTACTTAAATACCCTCGTAACATTACTCTTTATTAAACCACGTCATTAGGGTTGTGTCCTTTTTCTTTCTTTTTTTTTTTGTTTTTTAAGGTGGCCTTTAGATCATCATTACACAAACTATTCTCACTAAAATAAATCTTGAGATGATATAATGTATATCCAATATTCTCAATCAAGTGAATCTAATATTTAATAACATATAATAAGTATATAACATTACATATATATAGATTAAGTCTTCAAAGTAAAATATAATATATAAATATATATTTTCTTCACCAGGCGCCGCCGCCGTGCTATGAGTTGTTATCCGCTGTTTGTTCTAGTAAGTAGTATATACTCTCATAAGCAACCGCACAACGCCGATCAGGCGATCAACGATAGGTTACTGCATGGGAAATGGGATATCAATTCACTCGGGTGTACGGAATTACATGTAATTGTCGTTTTTTTTCCCAAAATTATAAATGAAACGTGTGTGTGTGTGTGTGTATATATATATATAGGCAAGAACGTAGTTACTTTTCTATTTATGTTTTTACAAAGTAATATTTTTGGCCAATATAGTATTGATTAAAACGTGACTTGTATCCAAAGAATTACATTCGTGACCATATATTGGAAACGAGTATATATTGTATCCGTGGCCATATATATATATATATAAGATGGGTATATATTGTATCAGGTGCATGTACGTAGCGACACGCTACATCCCTCTCTCTCTCGATTTTAACCTATACATATACAAATTAGGAATCTACATAAAGCTTCTCTCTCTCTCTCTCTCTCTCTCTCTCTCTCTCTCTCGTACATCCACTACTCTGTTATTTTCTTCATTTATCTTGGCATAGTATATTATTAGTTATCCTAAGAAAATATTCCTCAGTTCTTTAAGTCCTTCTCATGATGTTTAATTTCTTTACGTTTTTAACCCAAGTCCCAAAAGAAAAAATGATCAAATAAATTGATTTATCATTTTCTCCACGTGGCCGTAACAGTAATTATAAGCTTTTACAAACATCTTTTGGTCATGTTTGTTATTTCATGCAAATTAACCCAAGCCACTGGTACAATATTACAATAATATTGTCCACTTATTATTTAATTATTTTTGTTTTTTTAAAGATTTTTTTTTTTTTTTTTGGAATGGACTGATTAGATAACTTAATGCATGACTTGCCCATGTGTATGATTTTCAAAGGCTTTAACCCACATGCTTAAATTACATATTTTTTATACATATGTATTTTTTTTTTTCCCCCCCAATATTTAGGCCATTTGGCACGGGTTCTATTTCATTCAAAGCATGCATGATTTATATGTGGTTATTTCTTTGCAGTGATGTGATGGAAACGTACCAGAAGGTGATGGAGGGACTGGCTGAAGAGATGGTAAGCCTAATGCTTGGATCACTGGGCTTAACTAACAAAGACACAAAATGGGTTAAGCCCAAGAAGGGGTGCGGGGATGCTCAAGGCCTGCTTCAGTTGAACTCATACCCAGTCTGTCCGGATCCAACAAGAGCCATGGGGTTGGCCCCTCATACGGATTCGTCATTGCTCACTCTGCTATACCAAAGCAACAGTACTAGCGGCCTCCAAGTCCACAGGGAGGGAATAGGGTGGGTGCCGGTACATCCAGTCAATGGTGCACTCGTAGTCAACCTAGGAGACTTGATGCACATTCTGTCCAACGGACGTTTCAAGAGCGCATTGCATCGTGCGGTTGTCAATGAGACACATCATCGGGTGTCGGTCGCCTACTTCTATGGCCCACCGAAGGATGTTAAGATATCACCATTGATTCAGCTGACTGACTACTGTCACACTTCTCTCTACCGTCCAGTAACATGGAAAGAGTATCTCGACACCAAGGCAACTCACTTTAACAGAGCACTTGAGTTGATAAAAAAATGACGTCGTCAGTGCTCATTAGCTACTAGTTGATCATCGTTGTTGAGTAGTTTAATCACCGTTGTTTTTCTCATCTTTTTTAAACCTCAAATAAAACCATGGGAACCTTTCCTTTGAGTAGCAATACTTCGAATCTCATGAGTTTGATTCTCTAGACACTAATTTCTTTTAATTAGAAAAATAAAAGAGTAAGCTTGATTCTTACCAACCAAATTAAACCGCATTGCCACAAACATTTCCAATGAACGTTCTAGTGAAAAGTGTCAATAATCAGAGTTGACGTGATATCGCTCGTAAATGAATCTCACAATCTGTACCAAATTATTACCAAGCAGAGAAATGGTCTTTTTAATGGGTTTTTCCTNTTCAGCATACACCTTGTAGTCTGAATATTACTTCTAGTAAGCATAGTATAAAAGAAATAATGACTTAAAATATATAGGAATATTATATGAGTTGAATAACAAGGACCTCTCTAAATTTCTTAGAAGGGAATTTGACATTAAAGAACCCTTTACATTATAACCCCCTGTGATTTAAACAAAAGATACTTTCATCCAAAGTTTGTTCTGACTACATAGTTAGCTTTGGTATTATACTATCTTTCTTTGGCTTACTGGGTGGGACTGGGTGTTGTCATCACCTAAAAACCCTCGCCCCAACTAGAACTCGTCGTAACCAATATAGACAACTACAAAAAGATCTGAATTGCAGTATTCCTGTTTACGAGTTTTAAGTATACCGATTTTGTCAGGAAAACAAGAAGCAACCATCACTTCCAGAGCTTGACACAGTTATCGTGACTAGCCGAAGCTACCAAACCAGTAACCTTTGATACTGCCAAAGAAGAAACCAGCTTGTCATGAGCGTGCAGAGGCATTGTCTTGCTTTCAGCCATGTTCCAAATCTCCAGAGTCTAGATTCCCACAATAAGAAAAAAACCAGTTAGAAGCTTGAATTTAGACATGCTAATTAGATTCAAACAAATGCAGTCACTAACTACTGACTGATGCCTATCATGCTTTTCAAACATTAGCAAATTCCAAGTAGGAACTAGGTATTTTAACCCTTTTAATGTGCATTAAAATTGTAAAGCGTACCAGGCATTACTAATGATGCAAAGCTCAAAGTTTGGTGTAAGTGTGTTTGTAAATCAGACGAAAAGACTGTGTTATGAAACTAAAAGAAAGAAAGAATGGTTATAACTTGCCTCGTAACAGCCAACGACCAAAAAAGAAGGATATGTTGGATGGAAAACGCAAGTCTGAAATTTGTTGCCGGTGCAGCTCAACTCATGTATGTATTCGCCAGAACTAACTTTCCACACTCTAACCAAGTCGTCACTCACAGATGCCAGGTACTCCCCAGAAGAATCCCAACAAACAGAATGAACAAGATTTTTGTGACCCTAAAATGACAATCCAATGAGATACCCATGATGATAATAATAATAATAATAATAATAATAATAAAATTGTGAAGATGAGGGTTTTACAACATGAAACAGTAAGAGTGTAGATAAACGCACCACTCAAGCATAAAATTTCTTCTAATATGAAATAAAATTATATTAACTAATACTAAAATACACAAAATACCAGCCTGCAAACTAAGGGTATATATATTCAAAAGCAAAATAAGATCACATGAGCATCGAAACCCACAGTTAAGAATTAATGGAAAGTTCACAAACTTCACAACCAACCTGTAACTTGAGCCTGCAAACTTGGCTCTCCACATCAAGCACGGAAACAGAATTTTCCGCTGCCGCTGCAAGCATCCTTCCAAGACTTGGTTGAAACCTCAAGTGGGTTGCTCCACCCTGACAGGTGGCAAAAGACATCGTAATTGTTTAAGAATGGTTTTAATGAATTATCTTGCTGTTTGTCTGACGCATTAGGAACTAGAGGACATGATTTATACCTTGAAAACACCAACACAGCTACCATTCTTGACACTCCAATATCTTATTTCACTGTTGTTGTCGCATGAGCATATAAGGTCATCTTTACTGGGGTGGAAGTCCAGAGACATAACAGTTGTAGAGTGTCCAGTAAATGTACGAAGTGAATAACCAGGCTGCATATTGTAATAATTGATCCATTAAACACATAATGAATAAATAAAGATTAAAAATATAATAAAAAAAGTGGGGTTATCATAATAACAGAGCTAAATGAAACCAATACTACCACTATTCATCTAACCAACTCATTTTCACCAAGCTATCATGATTAGTCCACTCAACATTCGTTCATATCTCAGTCAGTTTTCATTTTGTTCCTCTATTGCCTATCAGTTTACAATTAATATACTGCAGAGAATGATAGCCTTGTACATGACCTCAACAGTAAAATAAAAAATAAGTGAGAAAAAGACCTGCAATTACAAACCAGGAGTAAATGCAAAGAAGCAATTCACTGATGCATCAACATTTCATCATGTATGCCAAGGAATCCAACTCAAATCATAAAAGGTCAAATCCAACATCAATCCTGCACCAGATCTCATACCGGCTTTTGGGGCTTTATAATTATAGTTAGTAAATTTTAGAATGATTTCTATTCTCACTTGACACGAAAAAAATGAGTGCACTTAGCAAACAATGGAAACAAGATTAGTTCATGTTTTCTAATGTAAAACAAAACAGTTATGTACATTATGTCCGCTCCAAAGCATAAGCACTGTTATAGCATAAGATGAAAAATAAGCATAAAACTTAGCCAAACTCATATCACTCACGGGACCTGAAAATGTATACTAGTAAACAGAATTTATAATTTCCCAAGAGAATAAAAGAAAATATTAACTAACATTGTCAGAATCCCAGACCCTGACAGTTTTGTCAGCAGAAGATGTAGCGAGCCTTGACACACTAGGACTAAAACGAACATCAGTTATCCACTGTGAATGCTCCTCAAGGGTAGACTTCATGGTGAAGGATTCAGTGCACCATAACACAGCCTGCACCAAATGCAGGTCACAATTAAGAAAGTTGCATCACTTTCTAAAACACCAACTAACAAAATGTGTGGAAATTTATGAGACATAATTGCAACACCAGCATTTCACATGTTTATAATGTTTTTCATAACAAATTTAATCTAGCTAAAAACTTACTTTTCGGTCATGCCCACCAGTAGCCAGCAATTTTCCATCAGGAGAAAAGTGACAACACTCAACTTTGCTTGTACTAGCAGGAATAAGTCGTACCAAAGAGAAGCCTAATATTCAAAACAAAATTCTTAAAAACCTTATACAGTCCATTTCTATACCAGTCAAATCCTCATCCACAATCCACATGAACCAGAACTAATGTGACTGAATAAAATAAAAGTCAGCATTCATCGTACCTTTGCCGACATCCGCACACCGACTCACTCTATCTCTGGGGTCGGTATCGTCATGTGATAAGTATGACTCAACGTTATCATCCAGAGATCCATCATCCACAAAACGGTCGATATCAGCCTGTAATTTATTGTTCCATGAAATTATCAATTACCAAATAAGTGCCAAAGATTATACTGGTCCAGCGAATAACATTCGCTTCCTTTAAAAGGGGACAAACCAAGAAACATAATGACACAAGAGAATTCAAATGTCTGAATATACAAGTGACTAGGGGGTATGGAATCATTATATAGCAATAAAACTACGTGTTAAATCTACTACTTCACAATTATGGTCAAAATGCCAACAAACATTACTGAATGGAGCCATAACTTAATAAGCAATAAGGACCGGTTAATAGCTCAATTACATAGAAACGACTTTATACTATTCCATTTGTTAAGAACTTTAAAATATTCAAATACTCTTCAACATGTTCAATGACTGTACTACAGAAGCCTATAAGTTACCAAAATCAGAACAGGAAATTCTATACACTTGTTTGAGGACACTCTATCACAACGCATGCCACTGTAAATCCTCAATTGCATCCTCAATTGTTTTCATTTGCATTTCCAATCTCTTATCAAGATATGCCATATCCAAAGCCCTCATAGCAATATGCACCTCAACTCATTTTCATCTTGTTATTTATAAAAGATTTTTCTTTCTTATAGAGAAATGCATATTATTTATGGCTCCGAATATTAAATACTAACAATCAAAGGAAGCAAGTTGGAGCTACCAACACAATCAAGATTACCATGAAACATGCATTCTTAGCCTGGACAAATGATATATCAAAATCAAATCATGAAAATAAAGAGCGTTAACAGAAATGAGAGGATAATTAGAAAAGTATTACATACCAATTGATTTGATGATGTTGTAAGTGGGCCCAAATTATCTGGCACAAACATAAGCAGAGACTTCGAGGAACCACCATTATGGGGCAAAGTTGGCATGGACATAGCATCACCTGGTGTGTGAGTAGAAGGTGATGAGGGTGAACTGGGGGAGGGTCCGGTGGTATTTGCAGTCCCTGAGCTATTAGCAGGACCTGAAGATGACACTGGTTGCTTTCTCTTCCGCCCAGTGTGACTCTTTGAAGCCTTAAACAAAGGGATACTAAATCAGAAACCTCACACTCAATAATTTACGGTCCTAATAAGAAAACTACATAGCTAACAATCAAAAAAAAAAAAAAATTGACTGAGAACCAACCGGTACTGGAAAATAAAGCACACAGGAGAGAAACTAAGCAACACAAATATTAGGGATGTAAAGCTTGTTAAAAATAAAACAAATATGTCATTTCTTACTCCAAGTTGATAAAAAAGAACACCGAAAGAAATTGGTAAGTTATAATTCAACAAACTTGCAACAACACTCTTAAGAACAGTAAAGTCCAGATTTATGCTAGCTACTTGGAAATAGAAGAGGGACAGAAAGACAACACACTATATAATGTTATGATGCAGGAAGTCAAACCTGGTCATTTCCTTGAAAGGAATTAGACATGCTACCATCTGCTGTGATGCTGCTAGCACCAATCATCTTATCTTGCTGCCGGATTTGATGGCTTGAACTCTGAGGAGTTTGGCTCGAAAGTGGATGCGGAGAATACTGTTGGCGTTGTTGATTGTTGTTCTGCTGTTGCTGCTGCTGTAACTAAGATATGAACTAAATGCATAAGCAAATACTCCGGTGAAGCTTAAAAACAATACCAATTCTAAAGAGACAAAAACGTACCTTAATTAGCATATCTGCATCAGCACGAGGTAATACCGGGCAACCCACTTGGACAGGCGATCCAACATTAGATGTATCACCAACAGAACCTAATTGCCCATCCTTCCCAAAACTCATACTCCGAGTAATGGGAAGATTTCTAAATCTTCTGGATTCCAAGTCAATGGCGGATGGAGATGCTAAGCTTTGTTGTGCCTGAAGCAGAAATTGCTGCTGAAGTTGATTCATAGGCTGAGGTGACTGTATCAAAGGATTTGCTTGTGGAGGAAGTCCAGTACGAAGTCGTTCCAGTGCCTAAAGAAGACGAAGTTTCATCAATATAAACCCCCAATTAATATAACTTATAACATGAATCACTTTTTAATTCAACAAGGTATTCACATTCTAGGTAGCATGGTATATTATAACTACACACAACTCATTATGGGGAAAACTGTTTTCTTCTGTTCTGGTACTCGAGTTAAAAAGCAGTCCACTTGCAAAATGGATTTTGCTACTGAATTACCTATTAATGCCTGACAAACTTTGTTTCTAAGAGAATGCAGCACATGTCAAATGTATGTAGTACATAAATGCAGATACAATATGAAGATCGTGTTCGATGACATACTGTCAAAGGCCATCCTTTCAGAGTCAAATTGCTGCTGCCCTGATTTGCTCCTGTATGAACACAAATTGTTACAGGAATTTAAAATAAATAAATAAATAATAATTTGACACGTTCCTACAATGGAAACAATGATCACTTACATAACACGCAGGTGAAATTACAACTCCAAATCACAATTTCAAAGTTCATTTGCACAGTCGTGTCTATAAGTATTGGAAAATGCCATTTGGCGCCAAATGAAATTATTAGAACTTCTAAATCATAGAAACAAATGTTAGGCAAAAGAATCTTATTACAAGTTTTAATTAAAAAGTTCCCAGTTTCCATGAGCAATTCTATATGAATGGGCAGGAAAAAAAGAAAAGAAAAATGAAACTAAGGAGTGAGGAGAGGGGAGAGAGACAATCAATACTGTCAGACATTTTCAGATATATTTATATATTGTGCGACACAATTAATTAGTTGTTTCCTTTTTGTATCTCTTAGATTTGATTTTTCTGATTCTTAGCATTAAGGCATGATTGTGATAAGATGTGATTTATGTTTTCCTAATTTTAGTCAATAATAAGTTGTAATTTCTGTTTTATATGGATAAGAAACACTGCAGTGCCCTATGTATCTCTCTTATTCTCGTTACAAGTACCTTGAATGCCAATCAATGAACCTTCTGGACCAGCAGCTTTGGAATTTATTATCTCACTTTTTATATCCTGCTTCATCATAAGAGACATATTAAGATAAAAAAAAAAAATCACAATCAGACTCACAAGGGGAGACAAACAGAATGAAGATACTATTGACCTGAACTGATTCAGGAACAGTTGGAAGTTGCTGGTTGCGATTATGGACTTGATGAAGATTTCCAGGGATACCCCCAGGTGTACCGTGCAGCATTTGCCTGCAAAGAGCACTACTACCACATAAGACCGAAATTGCACAGAAAAACCAACTGAACCATAATAAATAATATAATTTTCAAGAGAGTACCCAGCAGGCTGCCCAGCCACAGTAGCTGCTTTCAATAGTGACACGTGATTTGGATCCAGAATCTGACTCACGTTTTCACTTAACCTTTGCTGCACAGTTAATACGTAGTAACTAACTGAAAGGTATACCATGAAAGGAAATGCTCGGAATTTGTTACAAATTTTACCTTCATAGCAGCATCATCAAAATCATCCTTCTGTAGTGGAAGCTTTAGTCTTTCCTCATACATTTTTGTTGCCATAGCATTTGCAGTGGCAGGGTTTTTCCTCAAAAGCGAGTCGTTGCCAATAAGTGTATTGGCAGCACCATTTAAAAGCTGAGTCCCATCTCTTCTATGCTGCTGCTGTTGCTGTTGTTGTTGTTGTTGCTGCTGCTGCTGCTGCTGCTGCTGCTGCTGTTGAACATGCCTTTGGAGTAACATCTGCTGCATTTGCATCTGCTGAAGCTGCTGAGGCTTCTGCTGCTGCTGCACTTCTTGAGCCTTGATCATTTGAGTCTGAAATTTCCAAACGAGACAATGAAATGACAACAGATAGATAAAATGATACAAGAATTCCATCCACATGTAGAATTCTTGAGTTCTTGCTAACTGTGAAGTCCAATCCCCTGGCCTCTCAAATAGACAGATGATTTATCTTTAAATACTGTTTTGCAAACACACTCCCATCAGAAAGTTAGAATACATTGTCTGGAAAGAAATTGTCAAGGCAAGCGAAAAAAAAAATCAGAAAACTTAATCCCTTTCCTCTGCTTCATATTTCCTCTCCAGGAGAAAAAATAAATGAAATAAACGAATTAAGAATTCAAAAATTATGAAGTAAAAGTATCAACCTCGATGTAAGATGCAGCTGGTTCTGAGTGCTTCTCATTTGTTCTAGCAATGAATATGTCCCAAAAAACAGACCACCATTCAAATAGAAAGCCACCAGGTGCATCAATAGCTGAAGTTTACATAAATTACAAATACCTAAATCAGTAATCAAAGCGGCTAATAGCCATGACAAAATACAAAATTAACAACCTAAAACAATATTCAAAACTTACAAGCCGATATGATCTATTAACAAATATCTTTTACATATTCTTACCTACAGGATCTGTAGAAATTTTCCCTTCATCTAGAAAAGCCTTTGCAGAGGCATGTAATTTCCTCTTCATAAGGTAATCATATATATACACATCCAACCTATCAACCAAATAAAGAGAAACGTTCAATCAACCGGATAACGATTCATTTAGAAAACTCCAGATTCATTAACTAACTGTGGCAGATAGTCCAGAGTCCAATATGCAAAACCCAGAATCCAAATTGAAACTAATCTATGAATCAAATTCACAAAGGAATTCAGAACGATTGGGTGATTCTTTTTTAAACTAAACCTTCCTACTGGACTACTTATATTTTCCATTGTAAGAAACTAAACCACACATAACATAAGACTTAACGTCCTTCTCTGTCCTTTTAACCAAGTTAGTTGAAAGATGACTGAAAGAAAACTGCAAACGCATCAGAAAGAAAAACCTCAACTCAACCACGCCTAAGAAGGCTGGAACTAAGATGAGTTCATCTTTCTTACTTTATTTCTATTTTTTATGGAATGCAAAAAATACAGCAAAATTATGAAAGACTACAAAAGCAGATTTCAATTCCTATAGTCCTATTGCCCGTTTTCAAAACCCATATAGAAAGTGTAAACCTAGTCGACCATCCACTCAATTCTCATAACACAGTCGACACAAAAATAAAACTGTAAATACAAAAATAAAAAACAAAACCCAGAACAAATACTTAAGAAGTCCACGAACAACAACATTAAGAAGAGTATGAAAATCAATGTTCAAGAACCAAATAACATATCCTCCTGATAAATTTTGACATACCATTTAGAAAAACAAATATAACAGTAGTAGTGTAGTACCCATTACACAAATAACGCTCTAATAACAACCCTAGACACAAAAAGAAGTCAAAAACCCTGAAACTCAACCTAGAAGACAAATGATAAAAAGTTGAAAATAAGGAATGATTAAGCAAAACAACAAGTCTACAACACAAACAGTTTCATCCAAAGGGAAAAAAACAGAAGCTTGCCAAGGAAGTAACCCCGAAAAACAAAAAATGAAACAAACCCATAATCAAAACCGTGAGATGACATACAAAGCCCCAAACAAACCTCGCGATACCCATTAAAGAAACCCCAAAAAATAAATGAAAAAAAAAACAATTAAAAAAAATTTACCATTGAACTCCAAAACCCTAAAATACGAAACACTCAAAACTCAAAGCCCCAAACCAGTAGAAGAAGCCATGAGCAAAACCCAGAAAATCAACGACGAGAACTACAACATTCCACAAAGAAAAGTAAAAAGAGAAAAAGTCGACAACACTTACATTTTATCGGCTTCCCAGTTAGTCTGAGACATTTTTATGGTAATGTAAGGATAACCCAGAACCCAAAAGTCGAAAAAGTTAGTAAAAGCGAGAAGAAAAATGGAGCACAGATTGTCTTCTTCCTCTCAGCTATCAGAGGGACTTGTCCGAATAAAAGCTTCAACTTTCGAAGACAAATAATATTATATAAACGACCTTCCTTCATATATATAATAGTATTAAATATTTTTCACGTTTCTGGTTTTAGTTTCGTCTTTTTCTTTTTTAATTTATTTATTTTATTTTTTGGAATAGTGTTTTTTTGGCTTGGCTCGGGGAAGAGGGACTTGGAATATGGAATGCTCTGCCTCTGTTGGATTTGTCCACTGTAGTGTACTGCCAAATTTTCACGCAACCTTTCCCTGAACAAAAAAAATAAAAAAATCACGCAACCTTTATGCAGTAAAGTTTTTTTTCCCCTTTTTAATTAAAACCTTTAAATTTAATTTTTTTTAAAAACAAACAAATTTAAAATTATTATTTAATAGATATTTTTTTAATTATTAAATCACTTTCTAACAATTATAATAATTTAAGAAATTAAAAATAATAATAATAACAATAAATATATATTGTTTAATATTGTTTTCTCGTTTTATTTTTTAACATAAACAAAAGTATATAACAAGCAAAACAATATCTATAACTAGGTTTTTTTAAAAAATAAAAAATAAAACACCTATTAAAGTGGTGCGCATAAATTTAATTCCTGTANTAAATTTGGTAAAGCTTTTTGAAAGAATAAAAAATAAAAACAAATATGTTGATCCGGTCCCTCCCACTTGTATCAAGATTACAATGTCTGTTCGTTTGAAAACAGTACAATGTAAAATGAATATGGAATACGAAATCTCCGATCCTAAGTTATACTCCTAAATGTTGTTGTCTCACTCAAGATGTTAGCAAATTAGCATAACAACTATTTTTTAAAGAAAAAATTGAAAAATAACTATTAAATTATATAAATTTTTTATTTTTGTTAATTTATAAGCATATAAAATAAAATGAGACAGCATTTTAGGACAGCATATCCAGAGTTAAGTTAAAACAATCTTAATCTATTTTCTCATTTCTTTCTTTCATTTTCCTTTTTGAATATTTTCTTAATAAATATAAGTTACCTCATTTTTTTGTTAGGGATGCTCATATTTTGGAACCAACATATTTTGGTCTTATTTCATCCAATCTAATTATCAATCAGTTTTGAAAAATTATTATCTATTATTACTCAATTTACCTATGAGAATTCTATTGGATTGATTTTTATAATCAATTATAAGCCAATTATTTGGGACTTTTTCCTAGTATAGTTCAAACTAAAAAAACTCATATAACGTAATAAAATTGTAAAAGCTGAGAATTTTAAAAGGTAAATTGGACTTTTTATACTTAATGGAATAATTGTGATTTCAAATTTTCAAACTCATAGACGTGTCAAGATTCTGAATCCTTTCACTATAATCATAATTATCTAATTTTAATATCAAGTAATTTGACTTTGATGCGACTTTCAGCCTTTATAAGGCCAAAAACTTGCAGGAGGGCGAGTATTTAAGGCATTTAAACATTTTTTTTATTTTTTTTTGGTCTTATTTGAATTTTTATTTATGAGCTTAATTTTGATCAACATATTAATTTCTTATATATGATCCAAATACTTATACAATATATATTGCTTAAACTCTTATATATGTACAAATGCTTGATAGTTTTTACATGACAAACACCATGTATAATGAATTGAATTATTTTATCTAAATTGGTGATGTATTTGAAATTAAAATGACATGTTATTTTAATTCAATATCTATATTTTGTAATTTTTTCATTTTGAATATTTGCGCATAATTTTTTTATGAGAAATTTTTTTTATAAATATCACATATAAGGTTCATATTATCTTTCAATATATACTTGTTATTGGTTGCTTATTCATGTTTTTACTTTGTATTTTTTAATTGGTATTAATCTTATTCTTTATATTTATGCAACTTTTTGATGATATCAAAAGGAGAAGAATGTGCTTTTTGATTTATTGATTTAATTGGTGTCAACTTAGTATAGTTTTTCAAAATATAATTGGTATCTATTGACATAGTTTTAATTGGTATCAAACTTGGTCGTTTTATTTCTTCTAATTTAATTGGTATCTATTGGCATAATTTTCTAAAATATGCACCTTTTACAAGTTTAAGAAGGAGTTTAAATTCATTTAGTTAAGTATATTTTGAGGAGAAGTATATTTATGATTTACTTATGCTAAATTGGTCATATATTTTTTAAATGCATCATTTTTTACATGCTCTATATAGTTTGAATGAAATTGAATATAAAAAAGGAAATTATTTCACTATTATACTTGAATGATTTAAATTTCTCTTATGTTTTAAGACTAATTATACTTAAAGAAATATGTTTTCAACTAGTTAAGAGATTCCAGAATAAAAAATCCAAAATTATAATTGTGAGGTGAGGTTGCCACCAGAAACTAAATAACCCGTGAATTAGTGAGACTGATACCATTATCTAAACAATTTATGTAGGTGAGGTTATCATGGGAATTAAACATAATCTGAGGTTAGACTTGATAGAGTCGAAGTCAAGACTTACTGGTAAATTGACCTAACACTTAGAAAAATCATACATGCATGCAGATATGGAAAAATACATGACCATATCATGAACGTAGTGGAAAAATTAGCGGATTTAGGTTTTAAAATTTTACATGAAAATAGTTTTCATAACCATATAACACACATGCATCATATACAGGATCATGTATAACATAAATCAAATCTAAATACAAAACCCTAGAGATGAGATTAGGTTTACCTCTTGTAACATGTTCCTCCTTGTTCTCCTTATTGATGGTGATCAAACCTTCAACCCTAGATCTTCTTGTCTATGCTCTTACTCTTAGTTGACGAGGCGAGTGGGCACTAAGTCAAAACCTTCATTGGAGAACGATCAAGAGCGCCTTCTTGATCCTATGAAATATTGGGACATGAGATGGGACTCTGAGATAGTAGAAAACTTTTTCTCTTCTCTCTTTCTCAGCCTTGGACGATTTTTCTCCCTCTCTCCCTGTGTCTATGCGTGTGACTCTCTTAGGATTACTGTGTAGTTTTTCTCTTATATATCTTATATATATAGGACCCAAAACTGCTAACCCTAGTCCAATTAGGATTGGGCTTATTCTCCAATTTAGGCTTTGGGTGTATTTTTATAAACATGTCCAACTCATGAATCTTATTTATAAAAATACCAACTTCTGTGTAGAATCATTATTTTACACAGTTTCATGAAACTAATTTTACAAATACTACCAACCAATTAATGAGCTTAATTGAGCTAGACAAAGGACTTAATGGATCCAAATAATCTAAGCTCCAATAATATGACAAATACATAATAACTCTTATTATGATATTTATATAAATATTATTAGAAAATGGAACACTCTACCAAAGGCTCAATACTGTACTCTTAGATTAAATACCATACATTTTATAGAGATTCAATCAACTAACCTCGATTAACCGATCCATCTAGCATATTCTATACCACATATATATAATCCCTATACAATGTCGTAGTTGGATAGGTGAAATTACTGTAATATCCCTCCAACACCTATTTACCTTTAAGTTACCATCTTTCTATCAAGGAATAATGTTGTCGATAATTTTGTTCTCAATGGTTATTTAGACAAAATTATCTACCAATTCACAAAGTAAATACTAAGATCTTAGATTTAATTATTTCATGAATCTTGAAAGGACCTAAAGTGGCATTAATGTATAGTGTCCTTAACTATTTGGGGTTCCCATCAATTCACAAGCAATAACCTCCAATATGCCAGAATTCACCTCTAATTTCATAAAGGTTAGTCTTTTAACAAATCAAAATGCTATAACCCATGAAAGCAAGTCCAGTCAAACATCAAGGATTAAGATCTATATGCTAAGAGCTACTTTGTGATAATATAAGAATTGAGTTACGGCACTCTAATTCTTTATATTACCTAGTCCTGTTTAATACACATAACTTGTTTATGTTATATTAGTGTTTCTATCAGAAGTCAGATACTTCAATGATTTGAGACACATCATTCCCGTTGAAATAGATAAATACTAAAATCTATAGTAAATAAAGTATTCCATCTTTATTTACGGATTATAAACTACTTCATTTAGACTTAGATAAAGAAATAAGTCTCCTCATAATTAGCACTTAATCATGTTTGTTTCTTTATATACATATAAAATCATGGAATTTTTTTCAGATAAATAAACTATTCAACTAAGATAGTTTAATCTAGCAAATATCATAATTGCATAAAAGAGAAAGTTGTTTATACTCAAAAAGAGTAAAATTGAAAATATGCTTTTTAGGTCAAAAATACCAACAAGACTATTGTAAAGGTATGAGTGTACCTAAGGAGAAATCACTCGTTGTGTACAAAGGTTCGTCAAGCCCACAATTTTGATCCGAATAATGGAAGTTCAAAGCAAGTTACTGAGGGTCGGGGACGTAGGCAAACTGTCATACTTATCGAACCTTATAAAAAACTGAGTTTGCATTTTCTCTATCCTTACATTCTTTACTTTGATGCAAACTATTTGATTGTGTGTTTAGTATTTATTATGCTTAATTGACTTGGTATTATTTTTATATATTTAGTATTATTGTTCATTTAGCCTTAAAGTTTCAAAATAGTGATCTATGGTTTTATAAAATTGAAAAGTTTCTTAACATGTTTTAAAACCCAATTCACCCCCATCTTGGGTAGTTAATCTTGGGCTAACACACCTTAGTTTATCCATATTAGTATATAGGTCAAAATAAGAACTATTATTCTTTCTTAAATCATAATTTTAGTTTTTGTAAAGAGGTTTGCAAATTTAAAATTTTCAAACTCTAAAACAAAAGAAGTTACGTGACATTATTTTTAAAAAGCGTCTTTATGAAATGTACAACCAAAAATTCCTTATAAGTTTATCTTGCTATCAGTAGTAATATTTACATTACATTAAAATATCAAAATACAAAAATATCGCCCATAATTCAAGCTTGTTTATATTTGTATGATCATAGCGATAAGAAAGTGTGCCAGCCAACCAGTAACTCCATATATCACATGTCTCTTCATCTATATCACGGAAACTAAATGAGCTAATGCTCAGTAATTAAAGATCATGCATGCTCATGAACGCGTTTCATGTAAAAATTTATTCAAATACCCATTGTACTCTTTCTTTTTTATAACTTTTCATTTTGGAGCATTTTTTTAGAAAACATTCCTTATAAGGTCTTTAAGTACATTACAAAGTCACAACAGTCAGTAGGCCATGCCCACCTATGTGGAAAGGAAATACATGGCTAATGTGAACCATACTTACCCAAAGTATACTGACTAGGTAATGTATCAAATAAATCTCATAGTATGGTGCATAGTCTTGACAGTCGGTAAACTGTGTCCACCTATGGCAAAAAGATGCTTGTGCAAACTATACTTACCCAACGTAGACAGACTAAACAATGTACTTAAAACATATCTCGTAAAATCATTACAATGGTACTACTTTGAATTCAATGTATGGAAAACTTCACTTCCTTGAAAGTCATGCTTAAATGATCATGCCATGCTTATGTCTTTCATGAATTTACATCAACTATAGAAATAATACATATTACTATAATACATATAAACATGTAAGAAAACATCTTATATTTACTGTTGTTCTTGTGATGCAGTTAAAATAAATCTATACTTACCTTGTGTCCTGTAGAAAACAATTAATTTGTCATTTGTTAAAGATTTATTAAAAATTTTCGTATTTGAATAAATTTTTAGTACTTTTCATAAACACAGATTTAGACTAACATAGGATTGTTTAATTAATTTAATAATACGATTCCAAAGAAAGGCCCCGATAGACTAATGAGGAAATCGATCTCCGATAAGAATTCCTCGAAATTGCCTCGCATCAAATTAAATGATAAATGATGTGGGATGGTATAGTAAAACAATAATGGACATATGGATAGTAAACACAAAATCGGTCATGCCAGCCATATTGACATCCCTAATTTTATTATGTTGTTTTTAATCAAAAGAATAGATAGAACAATGTTAGGATTCAAATTATCCATTAACTTTCATTATATTATTTTATTATTGTTTACTTATTTCTCCTAAAAAAGTTAGGATTCTTGAGTTATTTTTCATAAATATTAAACTAAAGCTTTAGGCAGAAAAGGAGAGAGAGAAAGAACGAGAGTCACTTAGTCAAAATCGTTGGGATTTAGAAGACATAATATGTTCATCTACATAATTTTAAAAACTTAATCTAATAATAAGGATTTTAACTTTTTTCAAGGATTTTGTTTTTCATTTCAAGAATAATAGATTTCATCAAAGATGTTCAAAGGGGTATGGGTATGTTAAGAACTAATATTGTAATTAAGAACAAAAATTCTAGTCATTTAATATTTATTTTGTCCATTTATATCATTTTGCACACATATTTTTGCTATAAATTAATTTTTATATGAGAGATGAGAAGAGAACAAAATGGGGTTGTAGTAGGGCCATCCTTACTTAATTAGCATGATTTTACCCATGTTATTTTTATTTCTCTTAATTTTCGTCATAAATGGATTAATACATGAATCATCATCCCGTATTACTTAATATTTTCCTATTTTGAATTAGTTATGTTAGTCTCAGATGCGTTTGACCTATTATTAAAGTGTATAACTTATATTACTAGCAACTCATCATTTTGAATATGGATAATATTATTTTTATACTTTGTATTTTGATACTTTATTCAATTTATACATTGTAGTTTGATTATTATTAATATTGACCTTTATATTTAAAATCTATTACAAATTTATACCTTGACACCAATTTAGAACAATTAATTTAATAAGATAATTGAATAAACTTATTTTCAAATCAATTTTTATACAGTTTATATTTAATTTTTTAAACGACATCTTGATAAAGTAACTCCTCTAAATTAATGTTATGGTATAAATTTGTAACATATTTTAAATATAAGGGTTAATGTTGATAATAACTAAAATACAAGATATAATTTGAACAAAGTATCAAAGTACAAGGTATAATGATTATATCACTTTTGAATAAGTTCAAAGTTCAAAACTTGACGAGAAAAACCTACAATAGAATTCATCTCTTGCTTGGAGTTAGTGTTGTTAGAAGTTTACTATTATGACCGATCTATGAGTCCATGCATGAGCAAAAAAAAGGATATCCATGAGTCCATGATTGTGAATAGTAAATTTCTCAATGGAATAAATAGAACAGAATGATATATCACAATGTCCAACAAACTAGCATCCAAAAAAATTATTGGTTCATATTTTTACAAGATTGTAACATTAACCATAGTCTTAAATATTGCTTTTGCCTGATAATTTTAAAGAAATTTAGGAGAATTGACCAAGGAAAATACAAATCCATCTCCATATACTTGAATAGCACAATAACAAACTAATCAAATCAATAATTTCAAGAGAATCGAAAATAACAAGGAAATTTCTTTTTAGAAGCTTGTAACAAAGTCGTAGTGAGCAAAAAACATCATATGCAAATAATTGATAATCATTAAGTCCAATTTCATCAAGATTCAAATATTTTATTTTATTTATTTCTCTTATAATATGAATAATTCATAGTAACTACTAATTTGCTGCAACAACATAGCTAATTAGGCTCAACCTTAAACCCAAGCACATGTGTCAAAAACGCAAGGCCTTAACCCGTCCAAGGTTCTAGAACTGAGATCAAGACCAAGACTCATTAGTAGCCTCTTATGTATATAAGATAACTCTCTCCTTCATTCCCTCGTTTAACATTTTCCTCCATTCTAGTCTTATCTCTCTCTCTCTCTCTCATCTCCATTTCTAGGCTTGTCTTTCTCTTCCTTTCTCTTTCCTTCCATTTCTTCTTCGACGTATTTAGTCTCAAAACCAAAGAAAGTCTTTGTCCAAAGGTAACAGAGATGAACACCATTTTTCTGTCTTCATTTTCTACTCATTTCTAAGTTTTTCTTTTAATTTACTCAGTTGAGTTTGCAGAAAGTTTGTGAGAAACTGTAGCAGTAAAAGGCGAACTTTTTGGGGGAAAAAAATAACTCTATTTTTAGGTCAGTTTACAAGATTAGAATTCAATTGGGTTTTTATATAATTCTTTCATTTCAAAATTTTTTGTCTATTTTGTTTTGATTAGATTTGGTTTGGCGGGGTTTTGTTGATTAATTGTAGGGAGTTTAAATTTGGGTTTAGATTAGATTTCTTTGTTGAAATTGCTTTGTGGTGCACGACTTGATTTTGTGCAAACCAACTGTTTGCACAAAATGTCCCATAGAAGTGTTCGGTTTAGCTTATATCACTCTCACTCCCCATTTTTTTCTTCTAGCTCTTGACCCCTTGAACTTACATTTTTGTAACACGTTAGTCCTAAACATTTTTTCCATCCTAAAGTCCAATTAAATGCACATGTACTAGAATGCATCATATGCTTATTGGCCTAAGATATAACTTGGGAAAAAACTAAAGTAATAATTGAATCTATCTCGTATTAAGTCTATAAAAATAGAACTATCTAGTACTATTATACCTTAAGTTTTGCTATGATCTTATTTATATTAAGTCGTCTCAATTGTTTTTCTTGTTGCTTTGATGTTTTATTTGTTTGTGTTGATAAGAGAATGAAATAAGAATGTTTGATATGAATTAGGGTATATTTATGCCTCACAAATGGGTTTTCCAAATATTAGGATCGAAGTTGAATCCAATAGGGACATAATGCAATGAAAATAATGTAAATAGGAGCTTAAACGAAGAAATGGTACACCCAAAAAGTCACAGCACCAGACCAGCAGTCTATGGCATTGTAGAGTCAAAAGTTGTACCACAATACCACCTACTGCGTCCTAGGTCAATAATATATAGTCAAGATTAACTTATTGATGAACTACAAGTAAAAAAGTAAGCTGAAGTCTTTAATTCGAGTGCTTCTTGGGAGGCAACCTAAGTATTTCTGATCATTTTGGTATGTTTAGTAATCCAAAGCCTTGGTGTCACTTCAAGAAGGTCAAGCTAAATGGCTACATGCAAATGAGATGAGTATCCCTAAACTCATTCTTTTATTCTTTAATTTTCTATTATTTTGCATGCTAAGTTTGGGGAAGAGAGTTAACCTTGTTGGATTGTACTTTTGTTAGTTTGTTTTGTTGTTATGTGTTTATTTTCCTTATTGTATGATTATATATTTGAATAGTTAGAGATATTTTGTATATTCTTTGGTGATCACCTAGTTCTAATGATAAGAATTTTAAGTGAATTTGTGCATAACTTGTTAAAAAATGTGAATATTAACTTAGTCTTATAGATAATTCTTGTATTAGTTCCATTTTAATAGTGAAAGATTATATTGAGCACAATGCTTTGATCTTTAATTTGTGTGTGAATCTAGAAAATGTTTACATGAACATGATATTTTGATAATCTCACAAGTGCTAGAATTTTCTTGATACTCTATTAAAGGAAAATTCTGTATAACATTTCACCAAGGAGAGGATTTAGGCAAGCTTTGAACTGTTTGAGTATTTTAAGCTAATCATTGATACATTTTGTTCTTAATACATCCATTTTGAGACTTATGAAACCTTTTCTTTCAACTAAATAAGTTAGCCTATCCAAAGTAATATCATTAAACCTTTATCCCTTGAGCATATTGATTGCTTTTATTGAAGTATTTTGAGCTATGCTATGTTAGAGAATGATAGGTGGAGTGAAATTGAAAAAAAAAAAAAAACAAGTTACGCACTTGTTTATGAAATAAAAAAAAATGCACACTAAAAAAAAATCAAAAATTGAAATAAATAGTGGGCTAGGTGTTGATGGAAAAAAGAAAAATTATGAGCTCTATGTGAGTCTTAGGGTTAATGTACGTAAGGGTGATTTGAGCTCACTTTACCTAAATCATCATACTTTACCTAAGACAATATTATAAGCTTAATGAAGACCTTTTGATCCTTAGTGTTGTGTTATCTACATTAGTGGGGATGGATTTGAAAAGCAAACTTATGGAACTTGATTATTTACCATTGAGATTTTATGCTTAATATATGTTTGCATAAACTTATCCATATTTGACATAATGATAGGAAAAAGTTATACAGATATACACAGAAAATCCAATTCGAAATGGGATGTGCTCTTGAGTTATTCTTAATATCATGCCAATATTTGCACTTTTCTTTAGGTTATGCTATTTTGTGTACTTTATGAAACTAATTTGAAATCATCAGTTTCAATACATTATCTCTTGTGTATTTTAGGTGTTTTTCCTTTTCTGTTGCTCAAAGATTAGCAAAATCTTAAGTTTGGAGTGTATGTTAACTCTATAAAAACAGAGTTATATGGTACTATCATACTTTAAGTTTTGCTATGATCTTATTTATATTAAGTTGTTTCAATTATTTTCTTGTTGTTTTGTTCTTTTATTTGTTTGTATTGATAAGAGAATGAAATAAGGATGTTTGGTGTGAATTAAGATAAATTTATGCCTCACAAATGAGTTTTTCAAATATAAGAATCGAAGTTAAATCCGATACAGTTCTAAAACAACAAAAATGAGGTAAATCAGAGCTTAAACAAACAAATGGTGCCCCTAGTAAGCCATAGTGCCAGACCAGTAATAAAGTGGCACTACAGCAACAAACGTGGCATTGTAGTGCCATCCCTTGCATCTTAGGTCAATAACAGACGACCAAGATCAACGTTTTGACGATCAAATAGTCCAATTTTAGTCTACCTTAAGTTTGCAAGAGTCACCTCTTTGAAACTCTATTTTTAGAGGCAAAGAGACATGTTGAAATAGAAAAGAGAGAGAATGAGGCATCCATAGAAATATAGGAAGAAGAAGATAAAGTCATATTCCAACTAACTCTAATTCTTGATTTCTTCCACAATATCAACATTATAGTTTATTCTTAGCTTTTTCTCTTCATTATCTTATCATTTTTTTCTTTGTATTTTTAATATTTAGAGAGTGATGTTGTTGATAGTAAATCTTTGAAAGAGGATCCAAGGAAGCAAGAACCAGGCTTGTAGGAGAAGATTGATAATCTTTATGAATACCTTCAAGCTCTTCAAAAATAGGGGAATTCTAAAATTATTTTCTCTTTGATATTTATATTTCTTGATTCTATTTTATTAAAATGCTATTTTTCTAAATTTATATTATGAACTAAATATTTCTTTGTCTAATTTTACTATATGAACTAACCTAGTGTCTTCAGTTTATTTATTTTTCTCCTTTTTCATTAATCAAATTCAATGTAGAGTTTTTCATTTTATCTTATGCCTAATGCTTCTATTTAATTGATCACTAAATATAGTGTTGAGTGTAATTTCTATGAGCTTGGAAAAGGGAATAGAAATTTGGACTTAGGTAAAACAACAGAAGATTACCTAGTATAGGGTAAGTTTATATATGATAATAATATACCTATGTGACTTGTGGAAGCATTTTTGAGATCTTAATCTTAGTGCACCTAGTTCAATTCATATTAGAGATAATATGTTATCTTGTCTATATAGATCCAATTAGCACTTGGAAATAGCTCCTTGGTTACATTAGATTCTTAGTTGACAACTCTAGTAGATTAATTAATTTAATTGAGAAATTGGGAGATTATGTGCTTAAAGGATGGTTGAGGAATTAGTAAATCTAGATATTTTCTCATTGCTTACTTTCATTCATTTTGCATGGTAATTTAGTTTTCTTTATTTCTTTTCTAAATAATATATATTTCGGTTGTTTGGATAAAGTTAAGGTTGAGATAATTTTGATACTTAGCATTGAATTAGAAATCAATTTTCCTGTGGGTTCAACACTCATTTTACTTCTATTTCTATATTACTTGTGATGTGTGCCTTACATAGGAGTGTATGAATTTATAGTTGCATATTCTGACTAGCATTCTGTAGAGTTTTTTCATTGCTTATCAGCTCGAGTTGCCCTGCACGTTCCTGTCAAGTTCCTTTGTGCTAAGGTAGTGTTTGGCTTCCCTTCCCATCCTAATTTCAGATTAGAGAAGAAGGTTATGGTTAAGTACAACATTTACACCATTGGAGACCTGAAGAGGCTTGTGCCATAGGTCTCTGAAGTGGTACAACATTTATCCTTAAGGACTATGAGATCCATGACGGCATGGGCCTAGAGCTCTATTCTTGTTGTTTTTTTCACTTTAATTGTATTGATTATGTTATTTCGAAAATTGTTATGTCAAATAGTAAATTATGGAGTTTAATTTAATTTTTGTAGCTGTGTTTTGTTAGTTAATCAAGTTTGCTTACTAAGAATCATATATTAAGAATTGTTTGGTGTTTCATACAAATGAATATTCATAATTTGGTATTGAGATGAGAAAGATCAATTCATATGCATTATTTGACCCCAATAATGGAGTGTTATTACATGATATTAATGCATGATTGAGCTAGTCCAATTTTGAAAAACTTGAATTATTTGAAGTAGTTTTTAGTAATACCTAGTTGGAAAATTAAGAGATATCTTGATTTAACTGAGATACAATACATTATTGGACATATGTTATTGGACTTTGGTTAGTTTTAGCATGTAACATGCACTTCTTTTGTCCTCTTGTTTAGGATAATGACCTATGAGAGATTTCCCTTATGTAGGCATATTCGTCAGACACTTTAATTCTTTTGGTTTTTCTGGATAAATTAAGGAAGAAAAAGTAGGACTATGAGGGCAAGAGTGAGAAAGAGAGAAAAAGGTTTTATGAGAAGAGAGACTCTGTAAAGCAATTGAGTGGGACTTTGTAAAGGTTTTATGGTAATACTTGAAAGACAATCTGATTTTATAAAATTAAAATATTATTTTGTTGATCTCACTATGTAAATATATTTATTTGGTTGCTAGCTATGATAATAAAAAAGTATAAAGGTAGTTTAAAACTTTATTTAAACCGAAAGAAATTCAAGTACATCTAAGATATTCTAAATGATCGACTTTGCAATGTATATATGGGAATTGGATTGTAAAATATTATTACAGGTCTAAAATTATGATTTTAATCTTGTGGTAATGTCCTAAAAATAGGAGAGGTACTGTCCAAATACTTTTAAAACTAAATGGTATCATTTAGAAGCAAATGGATTAGTTTTTATGAAAGTATATGCCACTTTGGTTCATTTTGTGACTAGATTTCCTGATTTTGTGAAAGTTGTGATTTAAGCTTGTGGTTATTTCCTTTAAGTATTTTATATTGTATTAATTATTTTAGTAATGAAATTCATATCAGGTCTTATAACACTCCCTAGCTTACTAATATGTCTATATAGATCAAACTAGAAAGTATTACTCTTTTATAAACTATAACTTTAGTTTTGTTTAAAAAATGGGCAAATTTAAAATTTTCAAACTTTAAAACTAAAGAAACTGAGTAGCATTAATATCTTTATAAAATATACAACCAAAAGGTATTAATTTATCTTGCCATCAGTAGTACTATTAACAGCATATCAAAATATTAAAAGACAAACACATTGCCTATAAGTCAAGCTAGTTTACATCCATATGATCATGACGACAAGAAAGCGTGCTAGCCAACTAGCAACTCTATATATCATATATCTTCTCACCTGTATCACAAGAATTAAATGAACTAATACTCAGTAAGTAAAGATTATACATGCTCATGGATGTGTTTCATGCATAAACTTTACTAAAATTCCCATTGTATTATTTCTTTCATAACTTTTTATTTTGATGCACTTTTCTTAGAAAATGTTTCTTTACAGCATCTTTGAGTACAAAGTTACGACAATCGACAGGCTTGTCCACCTATGTGGAAAGGAGATACATGGACAATGCAAACTACACCAACCCAACGCAAACCAACTAGGTAATGCACTTAATAAATCTCATAGTATAATGCTCAGTTCCGGTGGTCAGTAAACTGTGCCTACCTATATGGGAAGGATGCCTATACAAACCATACTTACCCAACGTAAACAAACTAAATAATGTACTTAAAACATATCTCGTAAAAATCAGTACAATAGTTTTACTTTAAATCTGATGTGTGGAAAACTTTATTTTTTTGAAAATCATACTTAAATGATCATGTCATGCTTATGTCTTTCGCAAATTTTACAACAACCATATAAATAACATATAATTAATATAATACAAATAGCATATAGGAAAACATCTTATATCTACTACTATTCTTGTGATACAGTTAAAATAAATCTTTACTTACTTCATGTCTTATGGAAAAGAAAGTGAAAATGGTCAGTATCTTTTACAACAAAGTGTGTGAAAGACTTGATATAAATTTCATTACTAAAATAGCAATATAACGTAAAATGCTTAAAGAAAACAACCATAAGCATAAATCACAACTTTCACAAAATCAAGAATCTAATCATAAAATGAACCAAAATGACACATACTTTCATAAAAACTACTCCATTTGCTTCTAAATGGTACTATTTGGTTTTAAAAATATTTGGATAGCACCTCTCATATTTTTAGGATATTCTCACATGATTAAAATGACCTCTCTCATTCTAAGATCAGCTTACTACTTCTGTCTATTTTGAATAGCTAATTACCTTTTATGAATCTTTTCTATTGCTTCAGTTGTTTCTTTTGCCAATTCTAGACCAAGAAATTTTCTTTCTCTCATCTCATCCAAGTGAATTAGAGATCTACATTTTCTTCTATACAATGGTTCATATGGAGATATTTCAATTGAAGCTTGATAACTATTATTATAGGAAAATTCTATCAGTGGCAAGTACTTGCTTTAAGACCCATGAAAATCTAATACAGAAGCTCTAAGCATATCCTCAAGAGTCTATATGGTTTTTTCTGATTGTCCATCTGTTTAAGGATGAAAAGTTGTACTAAACACTAGTTTTGTACCCATAGCCTTTTGAATCCTCTTCCAGAATTTTGAAATGAATTTAGAATCTCGGTTAGAAAGGATAACCTTTGGAACACCATGTAGTCTAATGATTTCTTGAACATACAGCCGAAACAACTGACATAAGCTATTACTTACTTTAATCAGCATGAAATGGGTTGCGTTAGTATGTCTATCCATAATCACCCAATTAGCATCATGGCCTTTATTTGTCTTAGGAAGTCTAAAAACCAAATCCATAGCAAACTCTTCCCATTTCCAATGTAGTATATGTATAGGCTTCAATGTAGTAGTAGGTCTTTGATGTTTGGCTTTAACTTATTAGCATGTGAGGCATTGTTCTATAAACTCAGTCACATCCTTCTTCATATCTATAAACTCAGTCACATCCTTCTTCATACCTAGTCACTAATAATACATTTTCAATTCTCTATACATCTTTATAGTATTGTGATGCTTTAAATAGGGAGTAGTGTATGTAAGCTTTTGTTAATATCTCCTTTCTATTTATTCCATCTAGAAAACACTATCTATTTCTGTATCTGATTATACCATCACTAGTTACTTGATATGTCTATTATGCAATATAGACATGTTTATTATGGGCTTATTACGCAAGTGGGAATCTTGGGCATCACAATCCTCCCCCTTTATTAAATTTCGTCCTCAAAATTTTTTTACCCAAATAAATAAGGATACTTAGTTTTCATCTCTTCTTCTCTTTTACATGTAGCCTCTTTTACTTCGAGGTTCCTCTACAGTACTTTGATCAAATGGATCTTTTTGTTTCTAAGCTCCTTTTCTTTTCTATCTAAAATCTCCACTGATTGTTCTTCATAGCTCACTTCTTGGCTCAAAACTCAAAACATATTAAGGGTTTGGAATATATCTTCTTAACATAGAGACGTTAAAAACATTATATACATTCGATAGTGAAGGTGGCAAAGAAAGTCTACAGTCAACATCTCTAACGTTGTTAAGTATCTCAAATAAGCCTATATATCTGGGACTAAGCTTCCCTTTCTTTCTAAATCTCATGATTCCTTTCATGGGTGCAACCTTCAAATATACTTTGTTTCCAGCATTAAATGTGACCTCTCTCCTTCTAGGGTCAACATAATACTTCTGTCTACTCTAAACAGCTAATAATCTTTTATGAATTTTTTTACTGCTTTAACTATCTCCCTTACTAATTCTGGACCAAGGAATTTTCTTTCTCATATTTCACAATGAATTGGAGATCTATATTTTCTTCCATATAATACTTCATACGGAGGTATTTCAATTGAAGCTTGAGAATTATTATTGTAGACAGATTCTATCAATTGCAAGTACTTGTTCCAAGACCTATGACAATCTACCACACAAGCTCTAAGCATATCCTCAAAAGTTTGTATGGTTCTCTCTAATTCTCTATCTGTTTGAGGATGAAAAATTGTACTAAACACCAGTTTTGTACCCATAGCTTCTTAAACCCTCTTCCAAAATTTTGAAGTGAATTTAGAATCTCGGTCAGAAATAATAACTTTTAGAATACCATGTAGTCTAATGATTTCTTGAACATATAACCGAGCGAACCGATCCAAGCTATAAGTTACTTTAATCAGTAGAAAATGGGCAGACTTAGTATATTTATCCACAATTACCTAAATAGTATCATGGCCTTTATTTGTCTTAGGAAGTCCAACAACCAGATCCATAGCAAGCTCTTCCAATTTCTATTGTGGCATATGTATAGGCTTCAATATACCAGCAGGTCTTTGATATTTAGCTTTAACTTGTTAGCATGTGAGACATTGCTCTACAAACTTAATCACATCTTTCTTCATACCTAGCCACTAATAATGTATTTTCAAATCTTTATATATCTTTGTAGTACCGGGATGCACAAAGTAGGGAATAATGTGAGCTTCTGTTTATATCTCCTTTCTAACTATTCCATCTGGCACACACAGTCTATTTCTGAATCTGATTATACCATCACTAGAAATTTGGAAGGCCACCTTCTTTCTAGACTCTATCTTAGTCTTTAAACTTGTCAAATAGGGATTTGTATTCTGGCCTTGCTTGATTCTCTCTAAAATTGTAGGTTGTAAGTTAAGAGCAGCTAATTTCTCCATTAAACCTGTAGACACAATCTCTAATTCCAATCAATGCAAATCCATCAAAAAATATTTTCGATCAATATACTTAAGTGACATAGTAGCTAACGACTTTCTACTTAGAGCGTCTGCAACCACATTAGCTTTTCCGGGATGATAGTTATTCTCATAGTCATAGTCTTTCACCAGTTCAACCATTTTCTCTGTCTCATATTTAATTCCTTTTCGGTAAAGAAATACTTAAGCCTTTTACGGTCTATATAGATTTGACATCTTTCTCCATAACGATAATGTCTATAAATCTTCAGTACAAAAACTACTACCGCTAGCTCCAAGTCATGAGTAGGATATTTCTTTTCATATTCTTTCAGTTGCCTAAAAGAAAAAGTGATAACGTAACCATTTTACATCAGAACACAGCCTAGATCATTCTTTGAAGTGTCACTATAAACAACAAATCCTCTTGATCCAGTGGGTATAGAAAGTATCAGAGCTGTGACCAAATGATGCTTTAACTCTTGAAAACTCTTTTCACAATTATTATCCCAATGAAATTTCACATTCTTTCTAGTCAACTGAGTCAATAGAGAAGCCAACTTAGAAAATCCCTCTACAAACCTTCTATAATAACCAGCTAATCCCAAGAAACTATGAATCTCCGAAATATTTATAGGTCTTGACCAATTAATTACAACTTTAATCTTCGTTGGATCCATAGAAATACCATTTTCAAATACTATATGACTAAGAAAGATAACCTTCTCCAACCAAAACTCACATTTCTTAAACTTTGCATACAAGTACTTTTCTTTTAGGATCTTTAAAATTGTTCTCAAATGCTCTATGTGTTCCTCTCTTTAGCAGCAAGAGCATTAGTTAAATCAAAGGGCATTACTAAGAACTCATAATATATGTATCTCGTTCTAAAAGCTATCTTAAGAATATCTTCGTCCTTAATCTTTAGTTTATGGTATTTCGATCTTAAATTAATCTTAGAAAATACTGAAGCACTTTGTAACTAATTAAACAAATCATCAATTCTAGGGAGAGGATACATATTCTTGATTGTGACCTTATTTAGCTTTCTATAATCAATACAAAGCCTCATAATCCTATCTTTCTTCTTTAAAACAAAACTGGAATACCCTATGGTGAAAAACTTGGGCGTATGAAACCCTTGTCCAAAAGCTCCTGTAATTGTATCTTTAATTTCTTTAGCTCTACTGGAACTATTCTATATGGTGCTTTAGAAATAAGAGCTGTACCAGATAGTAAGTCAAAAACAAACTCTATCTCTCTATCAAGTAGTAATCTTGGTAGGTATTCTGGGAATATATCTAGAAATTCATTAACCACTAGTACTTCTTCTGACTTCATCTTAAGTTCCTCTCTAATATCCATTATATTTGCCAAATAACTAATACATCCTTTCTCAAGTAACTTGCTTTTAACATTAAATAATTGGTGCCATTTTCTTTTTAGAAGACCTAAGAAAAGTAAACTTCTCTTCACCAGGTGGCTGAAATACTACTCTCTTACCATTACAATCAATGCTAGCATGATACTTAGATAGCCAATTCATACTTTAAATCATCTCAAAATCTTGTATATCCAACACTATTAAGTCTTCTCACAACTCTCTACCATCTATCTATATTGGACATGCTCTCAAAACTTGACTAGAATATAGCACTTCCCCAGATGGAATAGTTACACAGTATCTTAAATTCAAAGTTAAAGGTGATTTGCCCGATTTTTTCACATATAGTAGTAATGCAAATGAATGTGCAGCTCCTAAATCTATTAATGTATTTGTGAGGATATCAAAGATAGAGATCTTATCTGCTACAACTAATGGATTAGCCTCAACATCTGTCACAGTCGTGGTAAACAAACGAGTTGGAACTTTCTTTTGTTCACTAGAGGTGGAGGGACAATCTCTTGAAAAATGTCCTATCTTGCCACATATATAACACGCTCTACTACCCAAAAGACATTCACCTTTATGAGGCTTTTCATATTTGGGATATGTAACTTTCTGATTCAGAGTAGATTGCATTTGTTGACCTATTGCTGGGTGCATTAAAGCATTTTGTCTTTGTCCTTGAACCTCTGGGAATTTTCTTTTGCCCCCATTAAACTCTAGCTGAGTACCTTTTCTCAAATTTGCATTACTTTTTATCATATTTATGTTTCTTCTAATTTTTAGTGTCTTTACCACCTTCAGCTCAGTTTCTTAAGCTTCAAGGGCTTTTTCTATAACTTTTATGTGAGGTACACCTTTTTTTGTATACATTTTAATATTCCTATATATTTCTGCTTTGAGCCCCTGTAGAAATTGATTTACTTTTAACTCATTGGTGCCCACCATATAAGGAGCAAAGAGGGATAGCTCATCAAATTTCTTTATATAATCACACACAGATATGCCACCCTACTTCAAATTAGTAAACTTAGTTGCCTTTGCCAATCGATGAGCTCCACTAAAATACTTCCTGTAAAAGATTTCCTTGAATCTCTCCCAAGTCAATTTGTTAACATAAGTAATTCACTTTATAAAATCCCACCAATGCTTGACATCTATTTGGAATATATAAGTAGCACAAGAAACTTTCTCTTCCTCAGGGATTCTTATGTAATCAAAGATACGCTCCAAACTTCGAATCTACTCCTCAACTAATAGTAGATCTATTTTACCTTTAAAAGCTAGAGATTTATTCTTCCTGAACTTTTTAGAAGCTGGTTCATAATTTTTTTGTCTAGTTATAACTTGTACTAGTAATTATTCTTCTCTTATTTGATCTCATTCTTTAAGCCTCTCTATTTGTTGAGCCTGCCTCTCCACTAATTCAGCCAATCGATGTATAGTAATCTTTGTCATTTTCTTGATCATCCCTCTGTTGCCTAGTCTGACCTTTACCCTTCGGCATGGTTTCCGGCATAATGGCTATTTACTTACAAATAAACATAATAGCCAATAATAATGTATAAATCAAACCTATATAACAAAAATGAAATGTATATATGAAAAAAATTAGACTAACTAGTTGACTGAGCTTTCTGTCACTTGATCATACATATGTAGATAGTTTTCAGAAACGACTAAACATCTGCTCTAATACTGCAACTGTAATACCTCATAACTTACCTATACAATTATATAGGTCAAACTAGGAAGTATTACTCTTTTATTAACCATAACTTTAGTTTTATTCAAAAAATGGGCCAATTTAGACTTTATAAACTTTAAAACTAAAGAAACTGAGTAGCATTACTTTCTTCAAATATCTTTACAAATTATACAACCAAAAAGTACCAGTTTATCTTACCATCAGCAATACTATTTACAGCATATCAAAATATTAAAAGACAAAGATATTGCCCATAAGTCAAGCTCGTCTACATCTATATGATCATGGTGACAAGAAATTGTGCTAGCCAACTAGTAACTCTACACATCATATATCTTCTTACCTGCATCACAGGAATTAAATGAACTAATACTCAATATGTAAAAATTATGCATGCTCGTGAATGTGTTTCATGATTAAACTTTACTGAAATTCTTATTATACTATTTCTTTCATAACTTTTCATTTTGATGCACTTTTCTTAAAAAAAAGTTTCTTTATAAGGCTCCTGAGTACACTACAAAGTCATGGCAGTCAGCAGGTTGTGCCTACCTATGTGGAAGGAAACATATGGCTAATGCGAACCATACCTACCCAATGCAGACCGACTAGATTATGCACCCAATAAATCTCATAGCACAATGTTCAGTCCCGGTAGTCGGTAAGTAGTGCCCACCTATGCGGGTAGAATGCCTGTGCAAACTATACTTACTCAACGCAGACAGACTAAATAATGTACTTAAAACATATCTCGTAAAATGCAGTGAAATAGTTTTACTTTAAATCTAATGTGTGGAAAAGTTCATTTCTTTGAAAAACATGCTTAAACGATCATATCATACTTATGTCTTTTATAAACTTCACAACAACCATATTAATAAAATATAAGTAATATAATACATATAACATATAGGAAAACATCTTATATCTACTACTATTCTTGTGATATAGTTAAAATAAATTTTTACTTACTTCGTGTCTTATGGAAAAGATAGTGAAAATGGTCAGTATTCTCTACAACAAGGTGTGTGGAAGACCTTATATGAATTTCATTACTAAAATGATCAACAATACGTAAAATACTTAAAGAAAACAACCACAAGCATAAATCACAACTTTCACAAAATCAAGAAATCTAATCACAAAATGAACTAAAATGGCACATGCTTTCATAAAAACTAGTCCATTTGCTTCTAAATGGTACCATTTAGTTTTAAAAATAATTAGACAACATCTTTCCTATTTTAAGGACAGTCTCATATTATTAAAATCATAGTTTTAAACTTGTTATAATATTTTACAATTCAATTCCCATATTTACACCTCAAAAAAGATCATTTAGAACATACTATATGCACTTGAATTCTTTTTGGTTTAAACAAGATTAAAACTACTTTTTCATATTTTTATTGCCACAACCGGCAACTACACAAATATATTTACATAATAGAATCAACAAAATATATATTTTAACTTTATAAAATTAGATTACAGGTATAGAGAACTCATTATAATAATAAAAACACATAAATCTATAAATAGCAAACCTTGGGGTTTTAGATCTAATTTTAATCTTCTACTTGAATTCTATATTTCCAGCTATATATAAGGTTTCTTAGGACATTTATTTATCAAATAAAAGTTTTGATTTAGGAGTTAAAGCAAAATAAATAAATTATCAATTCTAAAATCCACAAAAACTGACCTTGACTAGTTTGAACTTATGTTGAATCTCTTGCCTTCTACTTCCACCAAATTGATTGCCAAGACTTTAAAATTGATTTTAGAACTCAAGAGAACGTAGAGGAACAATTTCATAAGTGGCATCAAATGGGTAAATGAAATAAGAAAACAAAACCTAGGAAGAAGAACTAGTAGAATTACCTTGACTAGTTTGGACTTATCTTACTTTCTAGAACTCTAACCTGAGTTGTACCACTTGGAAACCCTTAGATATAACTAAGAGGAGTTGAAAGAAGTCTAGAAAAGAGCTCGGGAGCTTCAGGTCATGGCTGGAGAGAAAGGGGAAAGAAATGACCATATTTGGTCCAAAATCAATACTTAATGGCTAAGAAAAAGCATAACTTAAATTCTAAAGGGTATTTTTTATATTTCACACCCTAAATTTCCATGTGTCTAAATTTAAATCACTCTTGGCTTACTCACCATAGCCATTCCTATACACTCAAGTATAGACTAAAATGTTGAAACCTAACTTAAAAGATGAAATCTAGTCATACTTTGACTTATGATCCCATACGGTCAATCTTATTATAATCTGGAGGACCTAGCCCCATAACAATCATAAAACATTAATATAATTCAAGTAGATTCCAATTAATAATGTAAATAAAGTATCAATGCCTAATTATTAGAATGCACAAAAGTGATATTACGCGATTAAGCAGAATCTAAGCTAGTTTAATGTAATAAAACATAAATTAGTGTCCTAAATGCCACCTGATCCTTACTTAGGGCTGATAAATAAAATACTATAAATGAGTCTTAGACATTGAATTAAAACTATGACATGTTAAATGTATAGCGAATTCGGCTCCGAAAAGCATAACAAATACATTATCGAAAACTACTATTTGTCCAAGTTATCAACAAACTTGATTTTAATATATATGCACATTATATTGTATTCATAAATATATATTCTTTTTTCTTTTTATATACCGAGCTCTCTCTCTCTCTCTCTCTCTCTCTCTCTGAGGGTACTGAGCCTTTACACTGTATTGGGCTTCAACAAATATTAGTACAATAATACATATCGAATGCATTTAACAATAAAGAATGAGTAATTTACTATAAAGTTGATACTAATTACTTAATATGTCTATTATGCACTATGAACATATTTATTATTGACTTATTATACATGTGAGAATGTTGGATATCACAATCCTTTCCTCTTTATTAAATTTCGTCCTTAAACAAGTTGCTTATCCAAATAAGTGAGGATACTTGATTTTTATCTCTTTTTCTCTTTCCCATGTGACTTTTTCTACTTTGTACTTCCTTCACAGTACTTGACCAAGGGGATCTTCTGATTTCTAAGCTCATTTTCTTTTCTATCCAAAATCTCCCTTAGTTATTCTTCATAACTCACATCTTGACTCAACTCTAGTAGCTCAAATCTCAATACATGTGAAGGGTTTGGAATATATCTTCTTAACATAGAGAGGTGAAAAATATTATGTACGTTCGACAATGATGGTGGCAAGGCTAGCCTATAGACAACATCTCAAATTTTGTCAAGTATCTCAAATGGGCCTATATATCTAGGACTACGCTTCTCTTTCTTCCCAAACCTCATGATTCATTTTATTGTAGCAACCTGCAAAGATACTTTGTCCCCAACATTAAAAGTGACCTCTCTCCTTCAAGGATCAGCATACTGTTTTTGTCTATTTTGAACAGCTAATAACCTTTTACGAGTCTTTTCTACTACTTCAGTTGATTCTCTTACCAATTCTGGACCAAGAAATTTTCTTTCTTCCATCTCATCCAAGTGAATTGGAGATCTACATTTTCTTCCATATAATAGTTCATATGGAGTCATTTTAATTGAAGCTTAATAACTATTATTGTAGGAAAATTCTATCATTAGCAAGTACTTGCTCCAAGACACATGAAAATCTAACACATAGGCTCCAAGCATATCCTTAAGAGTCTGTATAGTTCTTTCTTATTGTCCATCTATTTGAGGATAAAAAGTTATACTAAACACCAGTTTTATACCCATAGTCTCTTGAACCCTCTTCTAGAACTTTGAAGTGAATCTAGAATCTCAATTGGAAAAGATAACCTACAGTATAGTGCATTCAGCTTCGAAAAGCATGAAAAATACATTTTACTGAAAAACTACAATTTGACCAAGTTATCAACAAACTTGATTTTAATGTATCTGCGCATTGTATTGCATTCATGAATATATATTCTTTGTTATTCTCATATACCAAGTTCTCTCTCTGAGGGTACTGTGTCTTTACACTTTATGGGAACGCTTCGACAAATATTAGTACAATAATATAGATCGAAAGCACTTGACAATAAAGAATGAGTAATTTACTATAAAGTTAATACTAATTACTTTATATGTCTATTATACACTATGAACGTATTTATTATTGGCTTTTTATGTATGTGAGAATCTTGGGCATCACAAGTCTTCCATGCACCTTGCTGTAGAGGACACTAACCCCTTTCACTATATTTTCCACAGAACACAAAGTAAAGATTTATTTTAACTGTATCACAAAAACTATAGTAGATACAAGATTTTCCTACATACTTATATGTATTATTTATATTATATGCTATTTATATTATTGTTATCATGTTTACGAAAGATATAAGCATGACATGATCATTTAAGCATGATTTTTAAGGAAGTGAAACTTTCCATACATCGGATTCAAAGTAGTACTATTATATTGATTTTATGAGATATGTTTTGAGTGTATTGTTTAGTCTATCTACATTGAGTAGGAATGGATTGCATAAGCATCCTTCCCGTACAGGTAAGCATAGCCTACCAATTGTCGAGATTGAATATTGTACTATAAGTTATGTGAGATGCATTACCTAGTCAGTCTGTATTGGGTAGGTATAATTCGCATTGGCCATTTGATTCTTTCCTGCATAGGTGGGTATGGCCTACCAACTGCTGTGACTTTGTGGTGTACTCAAGGGCCCTATAAAGAAATGTTTTCTAAAAAAAGTTCATCGAAATGAAAACTTACGAAAGAAAGAATACAATAGGAATTTCAATGAAGTTTATACATGAAACACGTTCACGGGCATGCATGATCTTTACTTGCTAAGCATTAGCTCATTTAACTTATGGGGCCATGTTTTCTTTATATTTCGATATTTTGATGTGTTGTAAATATCACTACTGATGACAAGATAAACTTATAAGGACCTTTTAGTTTTGGATTTTGTAAAGACACTTCAGAAAGTAATACCACTCAGCTTCTTTAGTTTTAAAGTTTGAAAATTTTAAATTGCCCCATTTTTTTGAACAAAACTAACATTATGATTCATAAAAATATAATACTTCCTATTTTGACCTATATAGTTATATATTTAAGTTAGGGGGTGTTATAGTTATGGTATTAGAACAGAGGTTTAGTCGTTTCTAAAGACTGCCTACATATGTATGATCATAAAGCTCAGTCAACTAGTAAGTCTAATTATATTTATATGTACATTTCATTTCTGTTATATAAGTTTGATTCATACATTATTATTGGCCATTATGTTTATTTATAAGTAAATGGCCACTATATAGGAAATCATGCCGAGGGGTAAAGGTCAGACTAGCCAGCAGAGGGGTGATCAAGAAAATGACAGAGATACTACTATACATCAATTAGCTGAATTAGTGGAGGGACAAACTCGACAAATAGAGAGGCTTATAGAATGAGATCAAATGAGAGAGGAACAATTACTAGTACAAGTTGTAGCTAGACAAGAAAATCATGAACCAGCTTCTGAAAGGTTCAGGAAGAATAAACCTCTTGCTTTCAAATGTGAAAAGATCCATTACTAGCTGCGGAATGGATTCAGAGTTTGGAGGGTATCTTTGATTATATAAGAATCTCTGAGGAGGAAAAAGTTTCTTGTGTTACTCATATGTTCTAAATAGATACCAGGCATTAGTGGGATTCCATAGAGTTAATTACTAATGTTAACAAATTGACTTAGGAGAGATTCAAGGAAATATTTTACAGGAAGTACATTAGTGAAGCTCATAGACTGGAAAAGGTAGTTGAGTTTACTAATTTGAAGTAAGGTGGCATATCTGTGTGTGACTACATAAAGAAATTTGATGCGCTATCCCACTTTACTCCTCATATGGTGAGTACCAACGAGTTAAAAGTAAATCAGTTTCTATAAGGGCTCAAAGTAGAAATATATATATAGATATTAACATGCCGACAGGAAAAGGTGTACCTTACATTAAGATGCTGAGCAAAAGATGGTAAAGGCATTAGAAATTAAAAAAAAAAAACATAAACATAGTAAGGAGAAATGCAAATTTGGAAAAAAGTACTCAGCCAAAATTTAATGAAGGCAATAGCAAATTCCCATAAGGTTAAGACAAAGACAAAATCCTTCAAAGCGCCCATCTACTCTTAATCAGAAAGTTATATATCCAAATGTAGAAAGTCCTATAAAGGTGAATATCTTTTGGGTAGTAGAGTGTGTTATATATGTGGTGAGACAAGACATTTTTCGAGAGATTATCCCTCCATCTTTAGTAAACAAAAGAGAGTTCCAGCACGTGTGTTTATCATGATTGCGACAGATACTAAAGCTAATCCATCAATTGTAGCAGATGAGATATCTATCTTTCATATCCTCGTAAATATATTAATAGATTCTGGAGCTACACATTCATTTACATCACCAACATATGTGAGAAAATTGGGCAGATCATCCGACATTTAAATTTAAAATACTATGTAACTATTCCATCTAGGGATGTACTATATTCTTGTCAAGTTTGGAGAGCATATCCAATACAGATAGATGGTAGAGAGTTGTGGACTAACTTAATATTGTTGGATATGCAGGATTTTGAGGTGATTTTGGGTATAGATTGATTATCTAAGTATTATGCTAGTATTGATTGTAATAGTAAGAGGGTAGTATTTCAGCCATCTAGTCAAGATAAGTTTTCTTTCCTTAGATCTTCTAAGAAGAAAATAGTACCAATTATTTCAATGATAATAGTAAGGAAGTTACTTGAGAAAGGATGTACTAGTTATTTAGAAAATGTAATGGGTACTAGAGAGGAACTTAAGATGAAGTCAGAGGAATTACCAGTAGTTAATGAATTTTTAGAGGTATTCCCAGAAGATCTACTAGGATTACCACCTGATAAAGAAATAGAGTTTGTTATTTACTTGCTAAGTACAACCCCTATTTCTAAGGCACCACATAGAATGGCTCCAGTAGAGTTGAAAGAACTATATGTACAATTATAAGAGCTTTTGGATAAGGGTTTCGTACGCCTAAGCCTTTCATCATGAAATGCTCCAGTTTTGCTTGTAAAGAAGAAAGATGGGACTATAAGGATTTGTATTGATTATAGAGAGCTAAATAAGGTCACAATCAAGAATAAGTATCCTCTCCCTAAAATTGATGATTTGTTTGATCAGTTATAAGGTGCTTCAGTGTTTTCCAAGACTAATTTAAGATTGGGATATTTACCAACTGAAGATTAAGGAAGGAGATATTCCTAAGAGAGTTTTTAGAATGAGATGCGGGCACTATGAGTTCTTAGTAATGCCCTTTGATTTAACTAATGCCCTTGCTACTTTTATAGACATGATGAATAAAGTATTCAAGGATTTCTTGAATAGTTTTATTATAGTGTCCATTGATGATATTTTGATCTACTCATGCTCAAGGGAAGAACATATAGAACATTTGAGAATAGTTTTGAAGATCCTAAAAGAAAAGCAATTGTATGCAAAGTATAAGAAATGTGAGTTCTCGTTGGAAAAAGTTATCTTCTTTGGTCATATAGTGTCTGGAAATGGCATTTCGGTAGACCCAAGAAAGGTTGAAGTTGTAAATAATTGGTCAAGACCTACAAATATTTCAGAAATTCGTAGTTTTTTGGGATTGGCTGGTTACTATAGAAAATTCCCAGAAGGATTTTCTAAGTTAACTTCTCCATTGACTCATTTGACTAGAAAGAACATGAAATTTCATTGGGATAATGATTGTGAAAAGAATTTTCAAGAGTTAAAGCATCGTTTGGTCAAAGCTCCTATATTTTCTACACCCACTAGATCAGGAGGATTTGTTATTTATAGTGATGCTTCAAAGAATGATCTAGGTCGTAAACTGATGCAAAATGGTTACGTTATCACTTTTGCTTCTAGGCAACTGAAAGAATATGAAAAGAAATATCCTACTCATGACTTGGAGCTAGCAGTAGTAGTTTTTGTACTGAAGATTTGGAGACATTACCGTTATAGAGAAAGATGTCAAATCTACACAAACTATAAAAGGATGAAGTATTTCTTTACCGAAAAGGAACTGAATATGAGATAGAGATTATGGTTGAACTGGAGAAAGATTATGACTATGAGTATAATTATCATCCAGGAAAAACTAATGTGGTTGCAGACGCTCTAAGTAGAAAGTCATTAGTTTCTATGTTACTTAAGTATATTGATCAGAAGCATTTTTTCATAGATTTGCATTGATTGGAATTAGAGATTGTGCCTACATGGTTAATGGAGAAATTAGCAGCTTTTACCTTACAACCTATAATTTTAGAGAAAATCAAGCAAGGCCAAAATACAGATCCCTAGTTAACAAGTTTAAGGACTAAGATAGAGTCTAGAACGAAGGTAGCTAGTATTGCATAATAAATATTTCAAGTAACTAGTATCAACTTTATAGTAAATTGCTCATTCTTTATTTTTAAATACTTTTGATATATATTATTATACTAATATTTATCGAAGTCTTCCCATGCAGTGTAAAAGCTCAATATTCTCAAAGAGAGAGCTTGGTGTGTGAGAAAAACCAAGAATATATATATATATATATTTATGAATACAATACAATGTGCACATTCATTAAAATCAAGTTTATTGATAACTTAGTCAAATGGTATTTTTTTCGATAAAATGTATTTTTCACACTTTTCGAAGCCGAATTCACTGTACATGTAATATGTCAAATAGATTTAATTCAATATCTATAACTCATTTATAGCATTTTATTTGTCGGCTCCAGGTAAGCATGTGGCGGCATTCAGGACACTGATTTGTGTTTAATTACACTAAGTTAACTTAGATTTAACTTAATCGCGTAATATTAATTTTGTGCATTATCTTAATTAGGTATTGATAATATGTTTGTATTATTAACTGGAGTCTAATTGATTTATTTTTTATGTTTGAAATTAGTTATGGGGCTAGGTTCCACTAGAATACATAAGATTGACTATATAGGATCACAAGCCAAAATATGACTAGATTTCATTGTTTAAGCTAGATTTCACCACTTTAGTTTATACTTGAGTATATAGAAATGGCCAATAATGTGGTGAGTAAGCCAAGAGTGATTTAAGACTAGACACATAGAAAGTTTGTGAAATACCAAAAATACCCCTTAAAATTTAAGTATTGATTTTAGACCAAATCTAGTCATTTCTTTCCCTTTTCTCTCCTGCCATGACTTAGACCACTCCAAACACTATCTAGGTTTCTCTCAACTCCCCTTAGCCATATCCAAGAGTTTTCAAATAGTAAAACTCAAGTTGGAACTCTAGAAAGTAAGATAGATCTAAACTAATCAAGGTAATTCTACTAGTTCTTCTTCATAAGTTTTTGCTTTCTTATTTCAATTCTCCATTTGATACCACTTAAGAAATTGTTCTTATATGTTCTATTGAGTCCTAAAATTAGTTTTAAAGTTTTGGAAATCAATTTGGTGGAGGTGTAAAAGCTCAAACTAGTCAAAGTGAGCTCTATATAGGCTTTTAAATTTGTAGTTAATTTTTTTTGTTTCAACTCTCAAACAAAAACTTTTATTTAATAAATAAAGTTCCTAGAAAACTTTAAATATTGATAGAAACATAGAATTTAAGTAGAGATTAAAGTTAAACTTAAAGCCCTAGTGTTGGCTATTTGTGAATTCAAGCTTTTTTATTGTTAGAATAAGTTCTCTATATTTGTAATCTAATTTTATAAAATTGAAATGTATATTTTATTGATTCCACTATGTAAATATATTTGTTTGATTTCTGATTGTGACAATAGAAAAATATAAAAGTAGTTTTATACTTTGTCTAAACCAAAAGGAATTCATGTGCACATAAGGTATTCTAAATGATCCTTTTTGAGGTGTATATATGGGAATTAGATTGTACAATATTATTACAAATTTAAAACTATGATTTTAATCATGTGAAAATATCCTAAAAATGGGAGATGTGTTATCTAAATATTTTTAAAACCAAATGCTACTATTTAGAAGCAAATGGACTAATTTGTATAAAAGTATGTGCCATTTTAGTTCATTTTGTAATTAGATTTCTTGATTTTGTGAAAGTTATAATATATACTTGTGGTTATTTTTTTTAAGCATTTTACATTGTATTGATCATTTTAGTAATGAAATTTATATCAGGTCTTCCATATATCTTGCTGCAAAGGATACTGACTATTTTCACTATCTTTTCAACAGGACACAAAGTAAGCAAATATTTATTTTAATTGCATCACAAGAACTGTAGTAAATACAAGATGTTTTTCTACATGCTTATGTATATTATTTCAATTATATGCTATTTATATTGTTGTTGTAAAATTTATAGAAGACATATGCATGGCATGATTATTTAAGCATGATTTTCAAGGAAGTGAAATTTTCTATACATACATCGGATTCAAAATAGCACCATTGTACTGATTTTATGAGATATGTTTTGAGTATATTATTTAGTCCGTCTACGTTGGATAGGTTTGAATTGCACAGGTATCCTTTCCGCACAAGTGGACACAGTTTACTGATTGTCATGACTAAACATTGTACTATAAGTTATGTGAGGTGCATTACCTAGTCAGTTTGCATTTGGGTAGGTATAGTTAACATTGACCATATGATTCTTTCCCGCATAGGTGGGCACAACTTACCAACTGCCGTGATTTTGTGGTATACTCAAGGGCTTTATAAAGAAATGTTTTCTAAGAAAAGTGCATCAAAATAAAAAGTTATAAAAGAAAGAGTACAATGAGAATTTCAATGAAGTTTATACATGAAACACGTTCATAAGCATGCATGATCTTTACTTACTGAGCATTAGCTCAGTTAGTTCCTATGATAAAAGTGAGGAGATATATAATATATAGAGTTGTTGGTTTGCTAATATGCTTTCTTATCACCATGATCATACAGAAGTAGACGAGCTTGTATTTCGATATTTTGAAGTGTTTTAAATATCACTACTGATGGCAAGATAAACTGATAAGGAATTTTTTGTTATACATTTTGTAAAGATACTTCAGAAAGTAATGCCACTCAGCTTATTTAGTTTTAAAGTTTGAAAAGTTTAAGTTGGCCCATTTTTTTTTAACAAAACTAACGTTATGGTTTATAAAAAAAAAATACTTCCTAGTTTGACCTATATAGTCATATAGTTAAACTATGAGGTGTTACAAATATAGTATGACCAAAGATAATAAACATGAGATGTAGTTTACATAAGGTGTAACAATGGATCTAGCCTTAGCATTTGATAATTAGGTGGAAGAATCTTTCTTCTAACTTTCTCTTCATTTTAACCCGGAAAGTAATAGGCGAGTGTCTAACCATTCATTGTCATGTAACACTTTCGCCAATAATACTTAGCAAACCTAAATAATTTCTAACTAGCAAAACTAGTACATCTTTCATCATTTAAATTATGTCAATCAAAATTAGTCAATGCCAAAAGATATTAAGTTCAAGTTACTATAGTTAGGAACATATATTATTATGTCTTATACCTCTGATTAGTAACTAGGGTAGCTATGGTAATATTGTTGATGATAATATAGCTTATGGTGATAAAATATATCAACATATGGTTCATGCATGGTAATATTCACTACTAGAAAAACCACATTTCACATCACTTTATATGTGACATCTATTAGAAACTACATCGTTTGGCAAAGCGACGTATAGGTGACTGTCGTAAGTGACGTCGTAGACATATAACGTCACTTTATAAGTGACGTCATAAGTCTACGACATCGCTTTGAAATCACAGGTCTACAACATCACTTAATAAGCAACGTGAAAACATATTCCAAGGGTTTTTTTCAATTTAAATTTATTAAACCACTTGGATTTCATTTATCTTGCAACAAAATTACAATTTTTATTGAACCTCATAGCAAATACCACAAGAACTACCTTAATCTATGTACATACGAAAAATTCCAAAATGTCAATTATAAAAAATAAAAAAACCTAAACTTAAAATTTAACATGTTAAAAATGCCTATGAATATATATGCTATGAGATAGACTTAAAATTTGAAACATGCAAAGCAAAAAAAAAAAAATCAATTTTAATTTACAACAAT
This sequence comes from Parasponia andersonii, assembly GCA_002914805.1. NCBI lineage: Eukaryota > Viridiplantae > Streptophyta > Magnoliopsida > Rosales > Cannabaceae > Trema > Trema andersonii. The sequence continues at coordinate 329,783 of JXTB01000450.1, forward strand.
AAATTTTTCACACCCTATTCAAATATACAATAACAACAATATACAACAAAAACTTTTCCACATCCTGGAGGAAAAAATTCAAAATATCCTAAATCTTAAATCTAAACTAAAAGATCTAACATTTTGCAAAAATATTCAGTTTAATTTAAATTCCATGGCTACATTATACAAAATCTAGTGAAAGAATTGAATCTTTTAAGCTCAAAGTACCTTAAATCGCCAAAATCTATGGTAGAAATCGGGAAAGGTACAGTGACTATTGTAGCGAAAAGAAAGAGAGCCTACTCTCCTTCAAAATAGGAACTGCATAAAAATCCTAACAAAAAACAAATAAAAAATTCTTAAATCTCAATCCAAGATCTAAAATTTTGCAAAACTATTCGATTTAAATAATATTCCGCGGCTACATTATATAAAATCTAGTATAAAAATTGAATATTTTAAGCTTAAAATACCTTAAATCGTCAAAATATGGTAGAAATAGGGAGGGATGTGATAGCTGCTATAAAGTGAAGGACTCCTTCGAAATGGGATCTGCATAAGAATTCTAACAAGATATACAACAGAACTCCATACGATGCGCATCGTGTGCGATGTCATTAATCCCCTTTTCATGTCGCTTGTAAAGCAACATGGTAAACTTATTTAAAAATAAAATAAATAAAAAATGAAAACTAAAATTATATAACGAATAAAATTAAAAAATTAAAGATATATATCATGTCACTTATAAAGTGACGTCGTAGACCTACGACATCACTTTATAAGTAATGTTGTAGGTCTACAACGTTGCTTTTTAAGTGACGTCATAGACATGCGATGTCACTTTGTAAGTGACATAGTAAACTTATTTCAAAAAATAAATACAAAATAAAAAACTGAACTTATATAAAACAGAAAAAATTAATAATATATACAACGTCGCGGCATCGCCTATAAAGCGACGTCATATAGTAATTTTTAACGTCGCATTTTATGCGACATGATATACCTATTACGTTGTTTTTCCAACAACGTGCATCTTTCTACCGCGATACTGAAAACACGATGTAAAAGACAGAGTGCTATACTACATCACTCTTTCCGTGACATTATAGGCCATTTTTTTTCCATGTCATGCAACTTCTGAAAGCGACATGGAATATGGTGACATCGTAGCCCCTTTTTGTAGTAGTGATTGTTCAGACTAGAAAGTTTTTCAAAACTCATATTTAATATTAGGATCAAGAATGCAAAAATCAATGTTATTGGTGATATTTTCCTGAAAAATCACTCAATGTAAGGTCCTTATATAGATAGCATATGTAGTAATAATTTATCAGAATTTTGAAGAAATATTTAGGATGACTTTGTTCATAAATATGCAGAATATCATGAATATTGTAGTAATATCATGCATATTTCTTGAAAATGTGGGCATCTTCATTAGTTTCATCTTTAATATATTCATTCAAACACATCTTATACACGACAAATGCACTCAAAAAAAGGGATAGAAGAAAAAAATATACTATCTCATTGGGAATTAATGACAATTGTTCGCATGAGTTATGATCCAGTTGGTACGATAATAGTTGAAAAGTGACACACTACATCAATTATTCGTGATTTCATGACTTTTATAAAAATTTGGGTTGATGTCGATATTTTTCTAGAGATTTTCATAAAATTGAGATGTAGATATTTCTATCAATACTAATATTTTCATCATTAATTAGGATGGATCAAAATTAAGTTTTGAACCAATAAAACCATAATACAAAATTTTAATGAGTTAAAAACTTACCCAACACTTCTAAATTTGAACAGAGAAGTGCATGGGCAGACAATGAGCAAATTTGAAACATAGACATGATAGATACATTCATAGTAGAGAGCGAGTAGATGAAAATTGTGACTGTCAGTAGTGATTAAGGTTTAGCACAGTAATTATGAGAAGATCAAGGCTAGTAAGTGACGATACTCTAGAACTTGGGCAAGGTAGTGCGTGGTAAAGACAAGGCTAGGAAGGAGGGTAACTGGGACAAAGGAAGTTTTTCTCTTTTTTTTTTTTTTAAGTGGTTGTTTTAGGTAGGGGTATTTATCCAATCTATTCCACACTTTTTTTAGCATATTCCCATCGAGTTTGCACTCAGTGTTGATTTCAGAAATATTATCTAATCTAATCTGCACAATCTTTTAACTAGTTTAATTCGATATGTGAATGTATGAATTGGATCGGTTGCTTAAGATTGGTTATTTAAGCCTCATTAATAAACTCTTATAACTCGGCTTATTGGTTTTTGGTACTGCATTATTTATTTTTAGCATAAAATTTGGTCTTTATATTTTAGAAAGTAACAATCATATGTGATAGGATGTATTCTAAAATTTTACAATATATATGAATTATATGAGAGTTTTTTATAAAGTTGAAAATTTGATCACAATCACAGAAATATAATGAGTCTAAGAGCTTGAGGGTTAGAAATCTTCTATAACCAAAACACTCAAGATACACCCAATAAATTTCTCTTATTGTGATGGTAGCAGAGAAAGAAGAGCTTACGTACTGATTTTAGTAAAAGAACTATAATCCGAATAGTTTGCTTTATATACAACTTAATTAGGATATCTATCAACCCTAACCAAGTCGTCTAATTAGATATCCACATTGTTATTCTATACATAGATGGACATTTTTGACCCAGCTCAAAGGATATTCACATTGAGAAGAACATTGTGTAATCTAAAAATATATTTGATAGGCAATTTAGAAATTTCAAGAATAAAAATGGACAATCACGTACAAAATCAACATCAAACAAATAAACTACCTAATCAAATTTTCTCCCTTTTCCCATCATACAAAGAAAATTACCACCAAATTGAATGAGGCAATATTAATATTTAATAAAAATATAAATTTTAAAAAATAACCAAAAATAAAAGGACACTAACAGACTAATTCTATTACCTAATTCCAAACTATAAAAGACTAAACTTGTTCTACACAACTAACTAAAATTATAAGTAACCTGAACATTTTCGAATCAAAATAAGCCTTAATGGTGAGTAGTTTAATTATACAAAATTTTGTGGTAAAAACAACTTATCTAGTCCAAGTTGATGAGTTGACTTGGCGAGATAGACTGATTTATCAGTCCGAGATAGGGGAATAGAAGTAGAAGAAGAAGCGAACCTTAGCAAAGAGTGTGGGAACCAAAGCATAGATGCCGATGTTTTAAAGCTGAGATTTATTGAAATTTCTTTCTTTTTAAAAAAATAGAAAATAAATAAAAATGATGATATACTTTTTAATTTTTTTCAGGAGGAGCCACGCAAGAAATTTGGCACATAAGAACACTAGTACCCAGGCAGGGCTCAGCCTGGTTGATGAGTTAGTTAGTGGACCTTGCCGCCTTACTGAGCTTTTTCCTAGTTTTTTGAATCGCGATGCAGAAATAAGACGCGCGTGGGACTGGATGTATGGAGTTGTATCATTATCAGGGTTATGATTAGAGGCTTTTTTTTTTTTATTGTTTGATATGGGCTTGATCCGTTGTAAAGCCTTTTAATCACAACTGTAAATGTACCCTTCTTTCTTTTCTTTTCTTTTCTTTTCTTTTTTTTTTTTGGGGCAATTTTTGCTGGCTCTCAAAAATGATAACAATTTGTCAATGATCACATGAACGATGTCGTATTATTATCACAATTATCGAGTACCTAACATGAGGGAATATACACTTACAAGTTATAACAGTAGTCTTGGGAGTATTTTGTTAATAATAATCGTGTCCTAATCCGGTTATGCAAAACTAAAATCCGACATTTGGATTGCCCGAGCATGCGACTGCAACTCCCATTCCTCTGTCACCACTATGTGAAGGGACTCCTAACTTTTCGTGGTCACTTGATTCTCTCAGATGAATTTTCTCACCATCCAATTCTTGTACAAGCTCATTGATCTTTTGGAATTGGTAAGGCCATCCTGCATTGTAGAGACACTAGTGGAAGTCAAACCTATTATCTTCAGGTGATTAGCTCTGCACGGAGTATAAAATCATTTCAAGTTTTGTCTAAACATACTAACTTGAATAATGTGATTCCTTTAGGAAGAGTTAATGAAGAAAGAACGAGATAGAAAAGTTAGTTGTGGTCATAAATTTTTTAACATAATAGATTATGTCTTCATAAATTTCTAAAAGCGTAACGATAGGCATTCATACCTTAGCGTGATAAGAAAGTGTCAGTATGGGATGGAGTAATACTTGAAACAGTATTTCACTTTCTCAGCCACCTCTGAAGGCGTTAACCTTGCACCCCAATAGGTAGCAAAGATTTTGAAAAAAGTAACAATAAAATCACAAGTCTGACCAAATTGATAAGAAAGTTTCAAAAGGAAATAAGGAAAACTAGTCAACTTCTTTAGCCTGAAGGTTCATTCATAGTAGAAAAAAGATAGTGAAATTTGAACACTAACCTCAAACATTGACATAAGGCCACAACGAAAAAAATTTCGTAACCTTTTATAGATAGAGAGTTCCTCACATGTCATTCTCATGTCAACTTCATCTAGCTGCATTCCACGGAAGGTCCAATTAGTCTATGTTTATGACACTTGAATCTAACCAAATGGTTAGGATAAGATAATACCTGAGTATAGTTAGAATGTATAGGCTCCAGTTCTGCAGTGGGGGGAGCTGCTTCAATATCAGCCAAGGATGAGTTGCCCATCGTAGAAATGCTCGAAGATCTTGCTTACTAATACTTCCAATTGGATTTATATCAGCAGAGCTGCAATAATAGCGCAATAAAAGGTATAAAGCTCTTACATTCGAAATTTATGACAGTAATCCAAAGATAATTTGTTGTTCCCACAAAAATTGACAATTTTCCAAGTAGTGGGTAGAAGCCAATTTTCAATGGTCACGCACTCAAAATAGACGACTTCAACTAGATATAAAATAGCTAATTAATTTAACTAATATCTAATATATAAAACTTGATCACATCTCTAACTACTAAAAATAGACCGCTTCAACTAGATATAAAAATAGTTAATTAAATCAACTAATACCTAATATATAAAACTTGATCACATCTCTAACTAACATTTGTTATTGTATATACTACCTTTGTTAGGTAAACTTCATCCGCATTAAAGCTATCCAACACAAGATAAAACTAGGTTTATTATGCACCCAAGGCAAGAGTGACGCTAACATGAAAGCTAGCACCATTCTAATTCGAGCTTGAATGTTTTGAAGACCTAAGTTCTCAATATTTGATCCTCCATCTACCTATAGAAAAAAATATAGACGTAATTATTTGCAATCCCTAATGTGATAAAGGTCAACTCCTTTTCTCAGATAGTAATAAAGTCATTTACAACATTCAGATGTGTCATGAGCAAGAAACTTTCAAAATGAGATTTCTGATCTTGGATTTTCGTCTCTAAAAAGTTGACAAAAGTTTTATGAGTCATAAGCTGACTACTTTTTACTAAAACTATCATAGTTTATAGGGATACATATGTTTCAATAGTGCAGATCATGAATCTATTTCAGGGAAACACTAAAAAAGAAATGTTTTTGATTTTGCGACTTTTTCCCATTACCTTATAGCATGGTTGTTTCCCAGTAAACGCTTGAAACAGAGATAAAAGTGCAGACACAACCCCATCTATACAAACATCAAGATGCCATGAGCCGACCTCATCTGCTATCTTTTTTGCCCTTCATTTTGTGGCTTTGGAACTCCAATAAAGAAACCATTTTATAGGCTAACTTTTATTTAAAAAAAAAAAGATGTGGTTTAATCAGTGACCTCAACTTATTACAAATTAAAAGAAATACTTACTATTATTCAATTCTCACCCTACCCAATTAGGGATAATAGGCTTTCACGCTACCCTTAATGTGACTCGAACTTAGATAGTGAATGCTCTTACTACTTGAGCCAACTCACTTCGTCATTTTTTATAGGCTAACTTATTTCCTATTTAAGCAAATACCTTTAAATGAATATAAGGACACCCAAATTTTTTTTTAACAAAATAAATAAGTCATCTAAACAAAAGTATTTATAATAAATGGTCTAATGTATTATTAGACCATAAAATATTTTTCCATGTTATTGATTTGAAGAAGTGCAAGAAACAAAAGTTAAAATATGAATTTCTATGTCTCCCTCAAAGATTCTCATCCATATTTAGAAATTCTCATAAGATTACAAATTTCCATTGGTTGCGAAAAATACAGCTATGCATTCATTTAACACAAATGGCAAAGTGACCTAAATGCAAGTTAAACAATGTATCGTCTTAAAACTTCATAGGTCTTTGACTCTTAGTGCATACTCACCTATTTTCTGATCCCATAAACACGGTGTAAAATTTGTATTTTGCAAATTTCTACTATCAGTAGGAAACTACTCATCAGTATAATTACCAATCCTTATATAATTAGCCTTGATTTGTTTGTCCCTTTGCAATTTCTGCAAAAGGTACATTATACCAATTTATGTACACAATCTAAAATACCATTATAATTTTCAGTTACAACATATGGTCCATATTTGTCAAGTTCGAAATTTTAATTTTCCTTAAAAATAAGAATCCCCAATTAAATTTCTAAAATATGTTATGTTTACGAAGGTTTCCATGTTTAAAATTAGCCTTTTAACAATCACCTAAAGCCTAAACAAATCAAGAATAGAGCCACGCTATCAATACAAGAAAAAAAAATAAAAAACAAACTGTTAACAACAATCTGGCACATATAACCAACTATAGCAGCTACAAAAGAGCTATATGCTCCTCCAGAGAGAGGAAGTAAAAAACCAGAAGCTCTACTCCTTCGTAAATAGTCTCATGACCAGCAAATAGGACCATACGCTATTTCCTCCTCAGGACAGTGGTAATTAATCTTTGGATGACCAATGTACAATTTAGTGCAGACGAATGCCTGACAGAGTACGGCCGTAATATATTGTCATAAGCAAGAGGGAAAAAGAAGTTGATCTATTCAAGAAGTAAAAAGTTTTCAGGTGAAATCAATCAAACTCGGGGAAAAAGTGAGGCTGCTTCATTTCTAATTTAGTAAGTGATTCAAAATCATTGCGAAAAAAATATTAAGAAAAAAAAATAGAAAGAAAATACCATTCGTAGACAATTCGCGGGGCCAAATTTCTATGGTTCTAATTGAGCATTTATGAGAAGTTAAGCTAAAACTTAAATGGTTAAATAAACCTATTCTTTTACAAGGAATTTATCTTAAATGGACTTGAAGGGCACATTTCTAAGTTTAAAGACGGACAGAGAATGTATGGAGCCATCACGGAAGAAACTGTGGTTTTACAGCTTACTTGTTCTTGGAAGCTACTTATAGATTCTCTAAGACTAGATACCTATCATATATTATTTAAGGTGATTGCATAAGTACTAAGAAATTCCATAAATCAGTTAATGAAGTGTTCTCAATCAAAGACCCAAGTATTTGAAAGTGTAATATTTGACAAATTTGATATACTGGCATACAAACCAAAAATTAATATTAAAAGAAAAAATAAATAAAGAAAAAAAATGGAAGAAACAATTATATGCATGTTGCACGCATGAAAAAAGACATACATTCGTCCAAACATGCAGATAACATAAGTTTATACGTACAACATATACAAAAGAGTAACTAGTATGCATGCAAGCATAGAGAATACACAAGTGATATGCTAGAGGCACACACATACTGCAAGCATAGAGAATACACAAGTGATATGCTAGAGGCACACACATATATACATAGGTTAAACCAAAAAATAGAGGAAGTTATGACAACATCAAATAAATTTGAAATCACTGCTATGCATGCATGCATAAAGAGTACATAAGTGATATGGTAGAGCCACATACACATACACAAATAGGTTAAACAAAAACAAAATGAGCTATGACAACATGAAATCAATTAGATAGTTTTTTGTTAAAGGTGAGAGAAAAGTAGTGTAAAATCCTAAATTTTTATAAGGGTAATTAAGTAATTTTAATTCAAGAGAATTTTAGAAATTTTATATTTTCAGATTAATTAAATAAAAATCTGAAATTATTTTTAAATTAAATTATTAGTGTTTAACCTACACAAAATAAAGTCTAGGTGCATTTAGGACAAAAGTGAAAAAGAAATTACAAATCAGGGACAAAAGTGTAATTAAGGAAGGATTAAAGTGAAAGAATCTTTTTAAAATTTGTGGTCAAAGTGGAATTTCAGAAATTTTTTTGGTCAAACCAGATTACGCCACGTGTCCCACTATCTATAGTTTCAAAAATTGCAAATAAATCTCCCAGATTCTTCTTCTTCTTCACCGAGGCCCTCCCAAGCACACCCTCGGTTACTGTTTATTTGCAACTCCTCGGGCCACTGAGCAGCATAACGCGCCAGCCCACCCTGACTGGAAGACGCTGACGAAGCAATACCTTGTGCCGCCGTCCCATTTCTCCGCCTCTCGCTGGAGAAAAAGCGATCCGAAATCACCGCCACCAGAACGAAAAATCGCCTGCCGTTTCCTCCTCCGACGTCTGATCAACTCGCTGTTGCCGCCTTTGAACTTGTCTCGACTCCAGCTTTCATTTCTGACCACTCTCGGCCTCTATCTCGGCTCCGGTGAGAAGTTGACTACTGTAGCAATTTTATAATATTAAAATTTTGTGATATTTTCGTAATTATTTTGGATTGAGTTATTTATCTCGAGAAAATTTTACCACATGAAAGAGGAGATTGAAACATGAAATCTTATGATTTTGAAGTGTTGAAATGGTAACCGGAAGATCGTTAATTATCAAAATGAAAATGTGGTATTTTTATAATTTTTGGATTTTTGAGCTCATTTAATGCTCGGGACCTCAAAACTGAATTCTGACTTCGAATTTGGAGTCATTGAGGTCAGGACATGAATTTTAATATAAAATACCTCTATTTTCTGAAGTGGCACGAAAATCGAAAAAATAACTCTTGAATAACACCGTTTTGCGTGCCACGGGCCGGTCACGCACCGAAACCCATTTTCGATAAATTTTATGTCTAACCCAATATTTTTTGGTGTTCTAAATTCAGTGGTGATCTCTGTTTCTCAATCTGAGGCTCCGTTTGAAAAGTCAACTTTTCAAGTGAACATGATGAAATCCGAGAACGATTGTCTGAACAACCAGGTAATCAATTAAGGATATTTCCAGCGTCGTTAGTTCAGTATAACTACTATCTCGAGGTAAGGATTCAATTACCAGATTTTAAACATGTTTTAATTTGAAAATTTTCATTATAACTATTTTTGTGAAAAATCATAATAAATGATATTCTGATAATTTGCTGAAAATTATTAGATTATGCTGAGATTGGACTGTACAAATTTTATACATATTTTTATATTATGACTATGAGATAAAATAACGGCGTGCTGCTCATGTATAGTAAATCTCAGAATAATGCCAAGTTAAATTTTAAAGTATTGTTTGGTTATGTATTGTATGGTTATTATGCATATTTTGTTACATATTATACATCATAGGATTACACATAAGATATATCTTAGGCATCACATTGTTGTAGTAGGCGGACTAGTGCACCCGCCTTCGGTGAGAGCCCGTAAATCCACGCAATATATTTTCTGATTATTCCCATTCAGTAGGTATAAGCATTCAGTTGCCCCTCCGGTACGGTAGGCTTAGATAAATGGATATCCCTCCAGTTTTTTGGGATAAATATCAGGTAAAGAGTACTTAGTACACGTAGTACGAGTTACTCTAGTTCGTGATATGAGGGTATGAGCTCATGAAATGGGTTGATTTATGATATGTACAATCTTGCGATTTTTGATTTTGATTTTGAATATGTGATTATTCTGGATACCACTTATTTTATAAATTTGGTTTATAAATGGATTTTGGAAAAGGCATTAACTATGCAAGTTTGATAAAATTGCATTCACTCAAAAAGGTGATTGAGTTTCTACTGAGCATTCTCATGCTCACTCCCTACTTTCTCCCATTTCAGGTGTTGACCTATTTTGTGGTAATTATTATGGTGGCTTAGCAAATATATTTGGCATATGCTTGCAGTTCTAATCCTCTTCATTGGTTGATTTGTACTCGGTATCAATTTCTCTTTCCTAAGTTAAATTTATTTAGCCAATAGTAATATATTTACTAAGTAGATGTATGAAAATGATTTTTGTTATTAAATCGAATGCTTAGAAAATAAAATGATTTTATGTAAATTATTTGAACATTGGGCCTAGGGTTTTAATTTGAACTGTTTTATTAAACTTCATGAATTAATAAAAGTTTTTAAACTAGTTAACTAGGATTTTCTCTCATCTTAAAATGAAAAATTTACTTGGAAATTTAAAACTGATAGATAATATCATGATTTTTAAATTTGTCCAATCTCGTAATTTACTTACTTTTGAGGACTAAACTTAAATTTCAAATAATTAAATTTTTCTGAAATTTTAGAAACTACTATTTATCACTATTTTCACTTAAAATTACTAAAAGTCACAGTCTTAAATTTTCAGTCGTGACAAGTAGATTTAGAGATTTGGAACATCTATTGATGTAGAAGATGCGCACTGTGCCAAGACACTATTTTATTTTCATCTATACTCAACATTTTTCATACTGCAACAAATTTAGTGTCTCTATGAAAGTGCAGATTGAAGTTAAAATCAAACTTGAAATTAGTAAATACATATACACTTCAAGACCAAAGGAGTTCAAAGTGTACATATCGCTTCTAGATCTATTTAGGCAACCATGACCTCAACGTCTCTCAAAGAAAACGGTGACCCTTGAGCAACCAAATCTCTATTTACAACAACAGAAACACATTCATCTATCACAAACAATAACCAACAAAATACACCCACCAACAAGTCATTCCTAAGAAAAAGAATATTACCAATAGACTGCAAAATAAACCGCATTATATGGACATCAATTAAGATACGAGTGCTAGAGGAAAATAAAACTAAGAATATGGGCAGATATGTTACCACTTACATGTTAAAAAGAGAGAACGGTTGAGACTATTAAGAAAAATCTTTTACCATATTTTAATTGCTCACCATCACATCCTTGGTGATTGCTGTAGATGTGTATACCCCTCCACGAGTATGAGTGGCACCTATAAAAGCACGAAGATGAACATCAAGCTTTCTTAGTTGGTGGTGACTTCCACTTGCATTCATAAATACTTCAACACCATCAATGCAAGCTCAGCATGGGGCAGACTAGGTTGCTCCTCAAAAATTTCAGTCGCAACAGCTATAAGAAGGGTTTTATTCAAAAAAAAAAAAAAAGAAAAGAAAAGAAAAGTGGGACATTTAGCACATCACTACAAGTGTTATGAATACTCAAAATGTTATCCTATGTTTCATCAAGTAGTAAACTAGATAAGGTTTGCTTTTAGAGCTTATAATTATCATTAAGGAAATAGTTTACTGCATAAAAAGTAGATTTTGGAAGCATACTAATTGGTAAAAGACATCATAAGAGATTGGAACGTTATACAACCACAATTGTTTACAGAATCTAAAGAATATAGCTTTTATTTTCTAATTCCATCTTAAATTAAGAAGTAAAGTATACAAAACTGGCTGCCATTCTTTAAGCACCAAATTGGCTCAGTATTAGACTTGTCCTTTTAACACGGTACCATAAAAGTGACAAGTGATAGATGCCATATAAATAACTTAAGTAACAGGAAACTAGCAAGTAAGTTTGCACTTACGTGTCTAGAAATTGAATGACCCATAACCAAACTCAGAAATTTCATATGGTAGATAAAAGTCAACAAGTTGGTCTTTTTTGTTTCCAAGCAGAAAATCATCTAAGTTCTCTATAATTTCCATTATTTGCAAGCCACATCTTGGGGCATATCATTATGATCAGAACTTAACAATTGCAATGCTCAGACCCTTTGATCACAGGCATTCCAAAGCTACATAATATGCCATCAGTCCAATCACCAAGTAGTATCCAAGAGTTTTTAAGTGGTAGAACTCAATTTGGAGCTCTAGAAAACAAGATAGGTCTAAATTAGTCAAGGTAATTCTACTAGTTCTTCTTTCTAAGTTTTTACATTCTTATTTATATCCTCCTCTTGATACCACTTAAAAAATTGTTCCTATAGGTTTTTTTGAGTCTTAAAATCAGTATTAAAGCCTTGAGAATTAATTTCGTTGAGGTAAAAGGCAAGAGCTTTAATAAAAGCTCAAACTAGTCAAAGTGAGCTCTATATAGGATTTTGAATTCGTAATTAATTTCTTTTGTTTCAGCTCTTAAACCAAAGCTTTTATTTAATGAATAAAGGTCCTAAGAAACTTTAAATATTGATGGAAATATAGAATTTAAGTAGAGATTAAAGTTAGACTTAAAGCCCCAAAGTTGGCTATTTGTGGTTTCAAGTATTTTTACTGTTAGAATAAGTCCTTATAGGTCCAAAATCAATACTTAATAGCTAGGAAAAGATATAATTTAAACTTTAAGAGGTATTTTTAGTATTTCATACCCTAACTTTCCATATGTCAAACTTTAAATCACTCTTGACTTACTCATCACGTTGTTGGCTATTCCTATACACTTAAGTATAGACTAAAATAGTGAAACCTAACTTAAAAGGTGAAATCTAGTCATACTTTGACTTATGATCCTATATGGTCAATCTTATTGTATTCTAGTGGAACCTAGTTCTATAACCAACCATTAAACATAAAAAAATAAGACAATTATACTCCAATTAATAATATAAACATAATATCAATGCCTAATTAATATAATGTACAAAATTAATATTACGCGATTAAGTTAAATCTAAACAAAACTACCATTTGACTAAGTTATCAACATACTTGATTTTAATGCATGTGAACATTATATTGTATCCATGAATATATATATATATATATATATATTCATTATTCTTATCACACACCAAGCTCTCTCTTTGAGCGTACTGAGCCTTTACACTGCATGAAATACTTCGATAAATATTAGTACAATAATATATATCGAAAGCATTTAATAATAAAGAATAAGCAATTTACTATAAAGTTGATACTAGTTACTTGATATGTCTATTATGCAATATGAATATATTTATTATTGGCTTATTATGCATATGAGAATCTTGGGTATCACAATATTAGACAACCTACTTTAGCCATATTAATCGTTATCAAATTGGAAATCACTATGACCAACCTACATTAAATCCTGAGTTAGTTATCCGAATTGTAACAAATTTGGCTGAAATTAAAACCATATTGGCCACCATAACCATATTTTTCAGGAGCATATGAAGAATATCAGTGACACAAAACGTAAGTAATTTTATGAGATCTATATTACATAATATATAATCGAGTGTGCAAAGGATGATAATTCTAGCATAGCTCAATATATTGTTACCTTTTCATTTTATAATCCAATTTCTTTATTCATTGATCTTAATTCCAAAAGTTTTATCTCAATCACATTGGATATAGTGCATATTTATTTCATTTACCTTATAATATGATATTTGGATAGAATTATTTCCTAATCAAGAGTCTTGTCTTCTCAATGTTTCTTATGCAAAAAGAATTGACCAAGTATTATTAAGTTCTTAGATTATACTTCTTTATTGACTTTCAAGCATTACGTTTGAAGATATTTCTGCGTTACTAATTGCTGCTAATGATTTATCAAAGTTTTAACTCGATTGAGTTGAGTTCTAGCATCCCGAGAGATTAGTGAGAATAATAATGAATTAAATGAAGAGTTTATATCAGGGAATTCAGGGAGGATGACCTTTTTTTATTGTAGATAATAAATGACCTTTTTTACTAATTTATAGCTTAATGATTTTTTTTTTTTATGGGTTAATGTTCAACTGTTAACTAGTTACAAATTTGTGGCTTAATGATCCTTTTCTTATTTATTGTCCAATTATTAGTTATAAACTGAGGCCATTTAGTCATAACTTTTAAACTAAGATTATTTACTAATTTTTGGCCTTAAAAAAAGATATGCATAAATATTAGCTTTATTATTTAGAATTATTACCACAGTTTTTAATCATATAATTTAGTTTCCCAATTAATTTTGGTTTCCTCTATAGTCTTCATATTTAGTTTTCCTATTTTAAGTTTTTGTTTTTTTGTTTCTTAATTTTGTTTGGTTTTAATAGTTATGTTGAATTGCTTATAAACAGGCCTTTGCTATAAATTCCTCTTTCTCTAACCTCCTTTTGTTCTACGTAAAACTTGCATTTGCGAATCTATCTATGTTTATTTTAAATCCATCCCATGTTTTTATTTAAACAATTCGTATCATTATTATATAATTATTATTTTCGGTCACACCACTTTATACGCTCAATCCCAGGCGTCTTAAGACGCGTAAAATTTCAAAAACTTGAAAACCGATTCTCCTCCAATTCACTAAGAAAAGCCGAAAGGCCCACTAACCCATCAAGTACGCTCAGCTCTTCTTGCCCGTCACGTAATCACGCGCCAAATGTGTCGTGTGGCTCTGCCGGAATAATTACGTTAAAAGTAGAATATCTCAAATAGTTTTATTTTATTTTATTTTATTTTCACTTAAGAAAAGAGGATAAAAATGTTTCTATAAATCCCACACCATCTTCTAGGATTCCAGACTCGCCAACTACTTATTGCTTCTTCTTCCTCTTCTGCTATTACGTTTGGTCTTTCGACTCGGTTTGATCACTCACTCTATCTCACCGAATCAACTCATTAACTCGAGCCAAGTAAGTGTTGTTTTGCCCCATATTTTCTATATTGTTATACCATGTAACCGTTAAAGCGTATTCGATTATGGTTTTCGTCTCTAATGCGAGTGTTTTGATCCATGATTTGTGAATCTTTTTGAGCTTCATTTGTGTATATTTTGGTTAATTAACCATTGACGATGCTCGATCCAATCAGCTCCTCTAACCATTGACGAGCTCCAGCCATGGACGAAGCTTGAAGCTGACTCAATCAGATTCCTCCTCTGCCATCGACGAAGCTTGAAGCTCGCCTCATCAGATTCCTCCTCTGCCATCGACGAGCTCCGGCAATTGACGAGCTTGACGAGCTCGACTCAATCTATAGCGGGTAGCCTCGAAATTTCCTTCTCCTTTTCTCTTCTCTTGCATCTGCATCAGTTTTTTTCTTTTACCCAAAAAAAGTTCAAACAATTTCTGGGGTTTAAATTCAAACAATTTCATTTGTACCTGAATTGGAAAATAGGTTAGGATTCTCCCTCGTAGACAATTTTTGAGTGTGTTATTACTCTTATCCAAGTAACAATGATTTTGCTGATGAGCAATATTGAGTATAGTTGTGAGATTTGTATGTATAGTTGGATTGTTGTATTGGGTTGTATTTTGAACTCTTTTTTAACCTGTTTGGTTGCTGAGAAAATAGAGGGATATAGAGAAATTTCATCGTGATCAGTTTATTTATTATTCTTTTTGTGTAAGATTAAAAACCCATTACTCTTTTTTTGTGGTTGAATAGGAAAAGAACAAACTATTTGCTCTGTTGTTCTCTTCCCGTTAAATAATTGATGTCTTGGTCTTATTGATTCACTTTCCCTCTTAGTTTTTGGGGGAAGAAACATTGTTCTCAAATAATTCAGTATGAATTAATTTTGCTAGATTTTTAGTTGCCAAACGTTGTTTTCTACTTCCCCTATTGGGGGTGCTTATTATTTGATTGAAGTAGTTGTATGCTAGAATTGAGTTAAGGTTCAATACTTGTATTGTACATGTTGCAATTGATTTTGCACCATTTTTGTATCTGGTGAGGAGGGTTTGTTTTTACTTTTTGTTTAATTCGTTCTTTGAAATGTTCAAACCCTGTACTTTTTTTTTGGGGGGGATAGAATACATCTTTATTGCAATTATAGATATTTTAACTGATTAGTTCCTTTTTTTAGTCTCAAAAAATATTGTTTTCATTCAAAATATGTCGATCAATTTGTGTATCTATAATGTTTTGGTTTCGTATCTATATTGGGTGACAGGAACCTTGAGTATTAAAGGGAAGTAGTATTTGTAAACAGATCAAATGGACTCAGAGTGAAATAACCAAAAAGCTAGAGCATATTCAACGCATGTTATTTCTCTTTATATTTTTATATTTTATATATATAGAGAAAGAAATAAAGAGAGATGGTTCTGACATAGATCAGATGTTGGATGCATATGATGGATGGATACATGATGTGCGGCCTCTTTGATCTATCTAGTTTATATTATTACATGAGATCAGGTAAAGATGTTGGTCTTGAGAAGAAGGTTATAGCTAGTTTCAGTTTCAGAATATGCTTGGCATGTGATAATGCTATTAGTGGGTGACAAGGAAAAAAGGAAAAGAGCAACAGAACATATGCGAGTTCCTTAAATTTTAGAATATCTTAAGTTAAATGATAAATGAGGAGCAGTGACTTGTCCAACATGTCCTGTAACTGCAACTACAAGTGCTTCAAAAAGAATATAGGCCGCATTGCCGTTCTACTTGTTTTTGTTTCTAATAAAGTAAAACAAACATATCTCGATGATTACACAGAACCTGATTCTGATATTTAAATTGAAAGATTAAAGAGAGGGAGAAACTTATTAGCCCATATGACTTCCAAATATCGGGTATCTCCTGTTAATTGATGTACATGCACTTGGATTAGTAACAGTTGTTTCACACTTGTATTTTTTAATATTTCTCATTTTGTTTTAAAACTTCATAACAGATGTTTCTCTTTTTGTTTTAATAGGTAGAAAAGCAAAGATATCTCTGTCATCGCAGGTACTCTAAATATCATTTTTAGTTTACTTTGGGAGTTAATAGAGTTAGTACTTTTTATTTGTTTTGATTATTTAGAATATATCATAATAGAGTTAGTTCCTTGATTTTAGCAGACACAATTACTGTGGCACCTAAACTTGACGTGTATGACGATGTGGCTCAATGGCCATCTAAGGTAGAGAGCTATTTCATGGCCATCTAATATAGGAAAAATAGAAACTGTTTTCAAAAATTTTCAACCAAACACAAATTCCTTGTTTTCGGCTTCGAAAACAATTCGAAAACACTTGTACCAAATGAATTTTTAGATTTTTAAAATTTTTGAGCACAACCCTTGTTTTTAGATAGGATCATACTTTTTGAAAACTTTGTTTTCAAATCCTATACCAAACGGCCCCTTAATTATGTAGAGGAGTGGGAGTATTTCGTTGCCTTATTCATTGTGGTGGTGATTTTAATTTATGATCATGGGGAAAATGCGTGAAATTGATTAAGCAATATGTCTAGGGATGCTGGTTTTGCTATCTATTTTTCTTCTTATTTGGTGAGAAAAAAATTAGTATTTTCTTTTGATATATTGTTTACCATAAAATAATTGTTGCATTACTTGTTTGACAATTAAGTTGCCAAGTTGGTTTTCGACTTTCATTTGATTTTGGACTTAAGAGGAAGTGAGAAGAATTATTTCTTTTTCTACAACTTGGATTGCACTAGTTTACATTCTTTTCTACTCTTTGAGGATTTTTCAATAAATTTTTATTATTACCATGTGCCCATTGATGGGACTACCAAAACTTTTAGTGGTAATAATGAAATGGCCCATGTAGTAGGAAGGAGAGTTTGGCATGGAGTGTGGAAATTTAGCATCTTAGATAGCATTCTATTTATGAGATATTTAGCTATCAGAATTGCCTCCCCAAAACTGATTCGGAACATGTGTATTAAAACATAATAGATCTGGCTACCTCAAGTAAGTGTCTATTTTTCCTTTTGGCTACCCCGTTTTGTTGTGGGGGTGTTGACACAAGAGCTTTGGTGTATTATCCTATTAGTTGTGAAATATTCCATAAGGATAGAATTGAAATAATCTTTGGCATTATCAGATCTTTATAACTTTTATTTTAGTTTGGAATTGATTTTGAATCATGGTGTGGAAGTCTTTAAATCTGGTGTTGGCTTTAGATTTTTCTTTCATTAGGTATACCCATGTCAATCTAGTATGATCGTCAATGAAGATTAGCAATTACCTAGTACCTGATATAGTTTTTACCTTGGAAGATTCCCATGTATCAATGTGAATCATTGAAAAAATGTGAGATGATTTATAACTTTAAATGAGATAAATTACCTCTCACATGTTTGAAAACTGACAAATTTCACATTGCAAAAGTATGGATTAATGTTTTTGAATTAAGCAGGAAACAATTTTCTCAAATACTGGAAATTGGGATGTCGTATTCTAAAGTGCCACAACATAATTGCACCTTATTTATTTGAGAGACTTGAAAGAGTGGGTAAGGACACTTGCATGATGAGCTTGTTCCTTAGGATTACTAAAACCCTTGAGAAGATGGAGCTCCACACATTCCTTAGCATTTCCAATCATCCTCCCCGATTCTAAGTCCTGAAAATCACAAGTAATTGAGGAGAAATGAGTAGTACACCTTAAATCTTACTAATGGACAATAAGTTATAGGTTAACTTGGGAACCAAAAATACTGATTTTAAAATGAAATATTTTGTAAGAATAACAATTCTCATTCCAGCCACTTTCGATATTGAGCCATCAACAATTCACCTTATATAATTTCCAGAATAAGGATTGGAAATATGAAATAAAGTAGATTTACCATTCATGTGATCGTATGCACTAGAATCTACAATCTAAGGGCTGTATTTCTCCATGTGTGAACTCAAAGCGATGGAAAGATTACCTTATTATGCCATGACACCAGTGCTTATTGTCTCGGGTGCACACTATTGTTGGCTAATTAGTTTCTTTAGTAGCTCCAACTCTTTTTTATTGAATGGCAAGTTCTCAGGTCCATTTTCTTCTTTGGTGGCCATAAGGCCACAACTTTCAGGTGCATGTTGATTGCCATGATTTGGACTCCTTGAATTCCAATCGTCGGGCTTCCATATAATTTTCAGCATGATTCCTTTGTATGTCTAGGTCTACTGCAATGTTCACACCACGGTCTTCGGCCTTTGCATTGTTGTTGATTCTCTCTTTGAAAGTTGGAGTTATGGGCAATTAATGCTGATGATTTAGTTTGGTTTACACTTGGACCAGATCCAAGCATAAGCCTCCTTCGACTTTCTTCATGTCGTTGTGAGAAAACTTCTCGAATATTTGGAAGAGATTTAGTTGCAAGGATCCTGCATCTAATCTCATTAAGATTCTTGTTGAGACCATAAACAAATTTGTAGATTCGTTTATTCACAATCTTTTTGTGTGTTACTGCATCAGTGGGATAATTCTATTTATGCTTCTCAAAGGTGTCAAGTTGTTGCTAGTACCTTGTGAGGAGCATATAAAATTGTATTACAGGTCTATCTTATTCGCAAAGATCATGAAGAATGCGTTCTACACCAAAGGATTCAACCATGTTTTCTAGATCTAAATATGTTTTTTAATCTATCAGGCATATTTCTTGAGCAGTATCATATAGCATGAAATCTTCTCCTATGTCGTTTGTCATTGAATTAATTAACTGAGACTTTACCATGCTATTTTCAGCCTTCTAAGTCTTGAATTTTGGATCTCTTTCGTTGGGTTTTGTGGCCATCCCGGTGAGATAGTCATTCTTACTCTGATACCATATAGAAAGATAAGTAGAAATGAGGAAAAGAGAGGAAAACTCTTTATGTTTTTCTCTTTTACAAAGAGTTACAACCATAACGTTATATAAGCATTTCTAAGCAACAAGTAGCTGAACCAATCACGTAGAACATGGAACAAATGTTTCTATAAAATCTGCTAGCAAACTATCCTAAATAGTTCCATAAAGTAAGGCAACAATAGTGCCATAAAACATGAAGCAAATAGTCCCATAAAATCAGGAAAAAGTGGTCAGAAATATAAAAGAAATAAAGGTCATAAAACTTTAAAAAGTTAGAGACTTTCAACAGTAACATCTCAAAAAGCCCCACTCAATTGCTTTATAGAGTCTTTGCCTTCTTTCTAATAAAAACCTTTTCTATTTTTCTCACTTACCCTCATAGTCCTACTTTTTCTTAGTTCACCAAGAAAAACCAAGAGAATTGAACTGTCTGGCGAATGTGCTTGTATAAGAAAAATCTCTCATGGGTCATTATCCTAAACTAGAACTACAAAAGAAGTACTTATTGCATGCTAAAACTACACAGAGCAGAGTCCAATAACGTATGTCCAATAATGTATTGCATCTTAGTTAAACCGAGATATTTCCTAATTTTCCAACAGGGTATTACTCAAAAACTACTTCAAATAATTCAAGCTTTTCAGAATTAGACTAGCTTAATCATGTTTTAACATCATATAATAACACTATTGTAGGGGTCAAATAATGCATATGAACTAATCTTTCTCATCTTAGTACCAAATTATCAATATTCAATTGTATGAAATTCAAAACAGACACAAAACAAATTCTTGCTATATAATTACTAGCAAGCAAACTTGATTAATTAAAAACACAGATTCAAAATTAAATTAAACCCCATAATTAACTATTTAACATAACAATTTTCGAAATATCATAATCAATGAAATTAAAACAAAAAATTGAATAAGAACACATAATTAAGATGAATAAGACAAAGACATATGAAAGAAGAATGGCAAAATCAATTCAGTTAAGTACAGCTTGAGATCCATGTCGTCATGGATCTCGTAGTCATTGAGGGTCTGTTTGGCACGTAAGATTGGATTTGATTGGATTATGTGGATAGGATTAGATTGGATTATGCTGAAGTATTTGATAAATTGTCAGATTAAGCAAATGGAAAAATAATTTTGTGTTTGGTACATGATCAGATTGGATTTAATTTAGGAAAAAAAAAATTAAGCATATAATATAAGTTCAAAATATATGAAAAAAAATACTCATAAAAAATTATCTATATTAAAATCTCATTTACAAAAAATTTATAAAAGAAAAATAAAGTGAAAACATGGATTGGAATATGAGAAATTTTGAACATATTTATTACATGTACGTATGTATAGAACAAATATCCTAAGAAATTTGTCTAAAAGAGAAAAAATGAGTCAGGAAAAGAAAGGTACCTAAGTTGCAGCAAGGAGCAATTGCGTGAGCAAGGAGATGACGATGTTGCGAGACGGATAGTGACGAAGGTAGGCGACGTGATGAGGACGACGATGATAGCAAACGGCTGAAGGTCGATGGCGATGGGTGATTCAAGGTTAAGGACGATGAGCAAGAGGTGAGGTTGAGAGTGAAGGGTGTCATGTTTGGGAAAAGTAATCTCCAAGTATTTTAAGGATATGTTATCCCACCAATTTACTCGGGACTAATTATCTATCAAAATGTGGGATTACTTTTGATCAATGGATTATTGATCCAGTCAAAGTTTATCTCTAAATATAGGATTGATATTATTTATCCCAATAATAAAAAAAATCGAAATTAAAACCGATCGAAACATTCTGTGCTGATGTGGCATCAAGAATTCAGTTTTTTTATAGTCAGTTTTTCAGTTAGGTTTGGTGAATCGGTTTTTTCTTACACCCTTATTAGGCTTAACCTTGAACCGTCAAAACGTGGGGCCTTAACCTGTCTAAAGTTCTACGACTAAGATTGAGACTTATGAGTAGCCACTCGTGTATATAAGCCTAAGTCTCTCTTTTTCATTCTATCGCTTAATATTTTCCTCCATTTGAGTCTTGTCATTCTCTTCTCTTCTCATCTCCATTTCTATGTTCATCTCTCTCTTATCTTTTTTGACACCTTTAGTCTAAGAACTGGAGGTCTCCGTCTAAAGGTAACAGACATGAAATACCATTTTTCTTTCTTCGTTTACTACTTTTTTTTTTTTTTTTTTTTTTTTTTGTATAGGTATCAATTTGGCCAATGAAAATTTAGNAAATTTACGTAGTTGAGTTTGCAAAAAGTTTGTGAGAAATTGTAGTAGCAAAAGGTGAACTTTTTGAGGAAAAAAACAACTCTGGTTCAAATCAGTTTATAAGATTAGCATTCAATTGGGTTTTTATATGATTCTTTTATTTCGAAATTTTGGTCTATTTTGTTTTGATTAGATTTGGTTCGATTGGGTTGTTGATTAAATGCAAGGGTTTAAAGTCGAATTTAGCTTAGATTTCTTTGTTGGAATTTCTTTTTTTATTTAGTGGTGTACGACTTGATTTTGTGCAAACCAACTGTTTGACAGAATGCACCATTGAAGTGTTGGATTTAGGTTATATCACTTTTAACTACTCATGTAACTTCAAATAGAATACCACCACTTCAAATTCAGAATTCTATGAAAGAGACAAGGTTCAAGATTTTGATCAATGCTTTTAAATGCCTTCAAGCTCTCTGCCAATATTGATAATTTTGATAAATTCTCTTTAGATGCCTTTAAGATTCTTCAATGGCATATATTAGTAACCACTAAACAATCCTATGCGGATTCCACATGCAAGATCTAAAAATCTGCAAAATATGAACTGTGTGCATCCCAAACAAACTTAAATGACTTCAATAATAACAATAACATAATTGTTTTGTATTCTTTTCAACCTTTCATTATTAACATGATTAGCAAACCATTAGATTCTCTATAGTAGCATTAAATTCTACATAATTTGCATACAACTCAAAGACCAGCCTAATAAAATGCATTTCAACGAGACTGCTATGAAACCTCAATTTTGCATCTATTAGAAAAGGAATACAAAAGCACGAATGAAATACTTCCCACAAATAATATACCTATTGAACAATTCAGGGATAGAACCCATTGGTAATTAGTAAGGGAGATTATACAAAAGAACGGGCCAAAACAAAAAGGTTGAGATATAAGAAACTGGTTTAACAAACTCAAATCCAGATAATCCTAAAACAAAAATAGCTTCGAAAAATGACATAATAATAATAATAACAATAACGATAATAATAATAATAATAATAAGAATAATAATAATAATAATAAATTGATGATAGTAGGTAACTTCATTTCTAGATAACGGATAATTGCAAGGAGGAGTAATAGATCCCATTCCAATAGATTCGATAATTTCTATTCCAAAATTGGATTTGCTTAAACATTTAGGACTAATGTGTGGCAAAGATAAAAGTTTGGGGAGTTAAATACTAGAAAAGAAAAAAAAAGAAGAATGAGAGGTTAAGTGATCCGCCAGGGAAAGAATGGGAACCAAGGTGATATTTTATGTATTCCTAAAGTACCATCATAAACCTTTAGTTTGATTACTTTCGGTAAATGCTTGATTAATTTAATGAGAGATCGTAATATAAAATTTGAGTTCACGCATAAAAAGTGTTGAATGTAAGATGAGAAAGATCATTTCGTATGTATTATTTAACACCAAAAATGGTGTTATTATATGATATTAAGGCATGATTGAGTTTAGTCCAATTTTGAAAAGCTTGAATTATTTGAAGTAGTTTTAGTAATACCTGGTTGGAAAATTAGGAGATATTTTGGTTTAACTGAGATGCAATACATTATTGGACATACGTTATTGGACTTTGGTTAGTTTTAGTATGTAACATGTACTTCTTTTGCCCCCCTAGTTTAGGATAATGACCCATGAGAGATTTCCCCTTGTACAGGCACATTCGTCGAACAATTTAATTCTTTTGGTTTTCCTTGGTGAATTAAGGAAGAAAAAGTAGGATATGAGGGCAAGAGTGAGAAAGAGAGAAAGGTTTTATGAGAAGAGAGACTCTGTAAAGCAATTGAGTGGGGCTCTTTGAGATATTAATATTTCTCTTTTTCACCAAGTTATATCTTAGGTCACTGAGCATATACAGGGCACATGTGTATTTGACGAGACTTTTGGACCGGAAAAACATTTAGAACTAATGTGTTACAAAGATTAAAATTTGGGGAGTTAAATGCTAGGGAAAAAAAAAAAGAATGGGGAATTAAGGTATCTGCCAGGGAAAGAATGGGGACCCAAGGTGATATTTTCCGTATTCCTAAAGTACTCTATTCTCGTCTGCATCATAAACGCTTTAGTTTGACTATTGGCAAATGTTTGATTAATTTAATGAGACATCGTAACATAAAATTTGAGTTCACACATAAAAGTGTTGAATGTAAACCCTTTTGTTTGATTTCTTTCATGGCTCAACTTGAAGCACTGTAAATTTCAGAGCCAAAACTCTAGAATTCAAATAGAAGCTTTGAGTCCTTGTTTTTTGTGCAGAGGAATTGTGGGAGATGAGGCTGCTGAAGGTAGCAACCTGTAATTTGAACCAATGGGCTATGGATTTCGATTGCAATTTGAAGAACATCAAGGAGTCCATAGTGGAAGCTAAAGAGGTTGGAGCTGTGATTCGACTTGGCCCTGAGCTTGAGATTACTGGTTATGGCTGTGAAGACCATTTTTTGGAGCTTGATACCATTAACCATGCGTAAGCTTTACTCCTTAACTTTTATTTTGCTGATAAATAAAAAGTTTAATTGAAGCTCTAATTGAGTTAAACTATATAGGAGTGTATTTTTATAGCTATTTCCTGATTATTTGCAGATGGGAATGCTTGAAAGACATACTACTTGGTGATTGGACTGATGGCATATTATGTAGCTTTGGAATGCCTGTGATCAAAGGGTCAGAGCGTTACAATTGTCAAGTTCTGTGTTTGAACCGGAAAATCATAATGATACGCCCCAAGATGTGGCTTGCAAATGATGGAAATTATAGAGAACTTAGATGGTTTACTGCTTGGAAACAAAAAGACCAACTTGTTGACTTTCAGCTGCCATATGAAATTTCTAAGGCTTTACAACAAAAGTCAGTGCCCTTTGGTTATGGGTTCATTCAATTTCTAGACACGTAAGTGCAAATTTACTTGCTACTTTTTACTTAAGTTATGTGTCACGACGTCTATCACTTGTCACTTTTATGGTTCCGTATTAAAAGGACAAGTCTAATACTGAGCCAATTTGGTGCTTAAAGAATGGCGGCCAGTTTGGTATACTTCTTAATTTAAGTTGGAATTAGAAAATAAAAACTACATTCTTTAGATTCTGTAAACAATTGTGGTTGTATAATGTTCCAATCTCTTATGATGAAACTTAGGATAACATTTTGAGTATTGTACACACTCTTAATAACACTCGTAATGTTGTGCTAAATGTCCCCCTTTCTTTTTTTTGAATAAAACCCTTCTTAGAGCTGTTGCGGCTGAAGTTTGTGAGGAGCTATTTACTCCTAGTCCACCCCATGCAGAGCTTGCATTGAATGGGGTTGAAGTGTTTATGAATGCAAGTGGAAGTCACCACCAACTAAGAAAGCTTGATGTTCGTCTTCGTGCTTTTATAGGTGCCACTCATACTCGTGGAGGGGTTTACGTATACAGCAATCACCAAGGATGTGATGGTGGCCGGTTATACTATGGTAAGAGATTTTTCTTGATAGTATCAACCGTTCTCTCTGCCCATATCCTTAGTTTTATTTTTCTCTAGCACTCACATCTTAATTGACGTCCACATAATGCGGTTTATTTTGCAGTCTATTGGTAAAATTCTTTTCCCAGGAATGACTTGTTGGTGGGTGTATTTTGTTGGTTATTGTTTGTGGTAGATGGATGTGCTTCTGTTGTTGTAAATGGAGATTTGGTTGCTCAAGGGTCACAGTTTTCTTTGAGAGACGTTGAAGTCGTGGTTGCCCAAATAGATCTAGAAGCGGTATGTACACTTTGAATTCCTTTGGTCTTGAAGTGTATATGCATTTATTCATTTCAAGTTTGATTTTAACTTCAATCTGCACTTTCACAGAGACACTAATTTTGTTGCAGTATGAAAATGTTTGAGTATAGATGAATATAAAACAGTGTCCTGGCACAGTGCGCATCTTCTACGTCAATAGATGTTCGATAAACTTTAGATCTAATTTTCTCTCACCTTTAACAAACAGCTATTTAACTGATTTCATGCTGTAATAACTCATTTTTTCTTTTTCGTTAAACCTATTTGTGTATGTTTGTGTGGCTCCACCATCACTTATGTACTCTTTATGCATGCATGCATAGCAGTGATTTCAAATTGATTTGATGCTGTCATAACTTCCTCTGTTTTTGGTTTAACCTATGTGCGTATGTGTGTGGCTCTAGCATATCACTTATGTATTCTTTATGCTTGCATGCATATCCATTACTCTAGCATATCACTTATGTATTCTTTATGCTTGCATG
This sequence comes from Parasponia andersonii, assembly GCA_002914805.1. NCBI lineage: Eukaryota > Viridiplantae > Streptophyta > Magnoliopsida > Rosales > Cannabaceae > Trema > Trema andersonii. The sequence continues at coordinate 355,993 of JXTB01000450.1, forward strand.
CATATCCATTATTCTTATGTATTCTTTATATGTTGTACATATAAACTTATGTTATCTCCACGTTTGGACGAATGTATGTCTTTTTTCATGCGTGCAACATGCATATAATTGTTTCTTCTATCTTCTTTTCTTTTATTTTTTTTCTTTTAATATCAATTTTTTGTTTGTATGCCAGTATGTCAAATTTGTCAAATATTGCATTTTCAAATACTTGGCTCTTTAATTGAGAACATTTCATTGACAGATTTATGGCATTTCCTATTACTTTTGCAATCACCTTAAAACAATATGTGGCAGGTTTCGAGTCTCAGAGGATCTATAAGTAGCTTCCAAGAACAAGCAAGCTGTAAAACTATGGTTTCTTCAGTGATGGCTCCATACAATCTTTGTCAGTCTTTCAACCTGAGAATGTGCCCTTCAATTCCACTTAAGGTACCTTCCTTGTAAAAGACTGGGTCCGTTTAACTGTTAAGTTTTAGCTTAACTCATCATAAAAGCTCAATTAGAACCGTAGATATTTGGTTCTGCGGATTGTCTACGAATGGTATTTTCTTTCTATTTTCGTTCGTAATATTTTTTTCATAATGATTCTGAACAACTTACTACATTAGAAAGGAAGCACCCTCACTTTTTCCCCGAGTTTGATTGATTTCACCTGAAAACTTTCTACTTCTTGAATAGATCAACTTCTTTTTCCCTAGTGCTTATGACAATACAATATATTATGGCCTTACTCTGTCAGGCATTCATCTGCACTAAATTGTACAATGTTCATCCATAGATTAATTATCATTGTCCTGAGGAAGAAATAGCGTATGGTCCTGCTTGCTGGTTGTGGGACTATTTGCGAAGGAGTGGAGCTTCTGGTTTTTTGCTTCCTCTCTCTGGGGGAGCAGATAGCTCCTCTGTAGCTGCTATAGTTGGCTGTATGTGCCAGCTTCTTGTTAAAGGTTTGTCTTTTTTTTTCTGGATAGTAGGGCTCTGTTCTTGATTTGTTTACGGTTTAGGTGACTGTTAAGAAGCTAATTTTAAATATGGGAACCTTCATAAACAGAACATATTTTAGAAATTTATTTGGGGATTCTTGCTTTTAAGGAAAATTAAAATTTCAGACTTGACAAACATGGACCATATGTTGTAATTGAAAATTACAATGGTGCTCTAGATTGTGTGCAAAAATTGACATGGTTTACTTCTTGCATGTTGCAGAAATTGCAAAAGGGAACGAACAAGTCAAGGTTGATGCTATAAGGATTGGTAATTATACTGATGGACAGTTTCCTACTGACAGCAGAGAATTTGCAAAGCGCATATTTTATACAGTATTTATGGGATCAGAAAACAGGTGAGTATGCACTAAGAGTCAAGACCTATGAAGGCTTAAGACAATACATTGTATAACTTGCATGTAGGTCACTCTGCCATTTGTGTTAGGTGGATACAAGGGTGTATTTTTTTGCAACCGATGGAAACTTGTAATCTTATGAGAATTTCTGAAAAAGACTAAGAATTCTTTTCTTGCACTTCTTCAAATCAATAATATGGAAAAATATTTTATGGTCTAATAACAAGATAGACCATTTTTTTGTAAATACTTTTGTTTAGATGATTTTTTTTTTTAATTTTTTTTTTTCGGATGTACCCAAATTCATTTAAAGGTATGTGCTTTAAATACAAAATAAGTTAGCCCATAAAACAGTTTCTTTATTGCAGTTCTGTAGTCACAAAATCAAGGGCAAAAAAGCTAGCAGATGAAGTCGGCTCATGGCATCTTGATGTTTGTATAGATGGGGTTGTGTCCGCACTTTTATCTCTATTTCAAGCAGTTACTGGGAACCGACCACGCTATAAGGTAATGGGAAAAAGTCGCAAAATTAAAAGCATTTGTTTTTCAGTTTTTCCCCAAAATATATTTCTGATTTGCAGTTTATCCCTGCAAACTCTGATGGTTTTAGCAAAAATAGTCAGCTTATGGCTCATAAACTTTTGTCAACTTTTTAGTGTCGAAAATCCAAGATCAGAAATATCAATTTTGAAAGTTTCTTGCTCATGACACATCTGAATGTTGTAAATGACTTTATTATTACTATCTGAGAAAAGGAATTGACGTTTATCACATTAGGGATTGCAAATAATTATGTCTGCGCTTTTTTTCAACAGGTAGATGGAGGATCAAATGTTGAGAACTTAGGTCTTCAAAACATTCAAGCTCGAATTAGAATGGTGCTAGCTTTCATGTTAGCATCACTCTTGCCTTGGGTGCATAATAAACCTGGGTTTTATCTTGTGTTGGGTAGCTCTAATGTGGATGAAGGCTTGCGTGGTTACCTAACAAAGGTAGTATATACAATAACGGATGTTAGTTAGAGATATGTGATCAAGTTCTGTATATTAGATATTAGTTGATTTAATTAACTGTTTTATATCTAGCTGAACTCATCTATTTTGAGTGCGTGACCATTGAAAATTGACTTCTCCCCACGGCCTGGAAAATTCTCAATTTCTCTCAAAAATCCAACAATTTATCTATGGATTACTATCATAAATTTTGAATGTAAGGTCCAATTACCTTTTATTGCAGTATGATTGCAGCTCTGCTGATATAAATCCAATTGGAAGTATTAGTAAGCAAGATCTTCGAGCATTTCTACGATGGGCAGCTGTCCATCTTGGTTACTCATCTTTGGCTGATATTGAAGCAGCTCCCCCCACTGCAGAACTTGAGCCTATGCGTTCCAACTATACTCAGGTATTATCTTATCTCAACCATTTTGTTAGATAAGTGTCATAAACATAGACTAATTCCACCTTCTATGGAATGCAGCTGGATGAAGTTGACATGGGAATGACATACGAGGAACTCTCTATCTATGGAAGGTTACGGAAAATTTTCCGTTGTGGCCCTGTATCCATGTTCAAAGTTAGTGTTCAAATTTCACTATCTTTTTTCTACTATGAACGACCCTTCAAGCTAAATAAGTTGACCGACTTTCCTTCTCTCTTCTGAAACTTCTTATCAGTTTGGTCAGACTTGTGATTTTATTCTTGTCTATTGTAGAATCTTTGCTACCGATGGGGTGCAAGGTTGACGCCGTCAGAGGTGGCAGAGAAAGTGAAATACTTCTTCAAGTACTACTCCATTAATCGACACAAAATGACCGTACTGACGCCTTCTTATCATGCTGAAGTATGAACCCCCTTTTCTTTTTTCTGTCTGTGTTTCTTCATTAACTCTTCTTAAAGGAATCACATTATTCAAGTTAGCATATGTTTAGACAAAACTTAAAATGATTTTATACTCCGTGCAGAGCTATTCACCGGAGGATAATAGGTTCGACCTCCGCCAGTTTCTCTACAATGCAAGATGGCCTTACCAATTTCAAAAGATCGATGAGCTTGTACAAGAATTGAATGGTGGAAAAATTCATTTGGGAGAATCAAGTGACCACGAAAGGTTAGGAGTCCCTTCACACAGCGACGGCGGAGGAATGGGAGTTGCGGCAGTTGGCTCTGGCAATCCAAATGTTGGATTTTAGTTTTGCATCGCCGGATCAGGACACGATTATTTTCAAAGAAACTCCTCCGAAAAATAAGCAAGTTGTATAATAAGATGGCAAATTAATCTTTTGTCTCGGATTTGAAGAATATTGTATTATAATTTGTAGGCGATGTTCTCTCATGTTGGGCACTCATAACCGTAATAACAAAGCGACATTGTTCGTGTGATGGTTGACAAATTGTTGTCATTTTTGAGAGCCAACAAGAACTGCCGAAAAGAAAAGATAAAAAGCGTACATATACAGTTGTGATTAGAAGGCCTACAACGGATCTATGCCCATATCAAACAATGAAAAACAACTCTAATCATAACTCAAATCAACCCCACGTGCGTCTTATAACTGCATCATGATTCTAAAAGACCCGGAAAAAATTTTGGCATAGCCCTTCTCGGCGGGCAGTGTTCTCACGCACCAAATTTCTCGCATAGCTCCGCTTGAAAAAAATAAAGTACATGATCAAAGCTCTCATAAAAAAAGAGGGAAAATATAATAGATAACAAAATCAACACCTTCAATCAAATTGCTTAATCAAGTTTTTGCCCTTCTCATGATACAAAGAAAATTACCACCAAATTGAATAAGGCAATATTAAAATTTTATAAAAATATAAATTAAAAAAAATAACCAAAAATAAAAGGAAACTAACAACCTAATTCCAAACTGTAAAAGACTGTAGTTGTTCTACACAATGAACTAAAATTCCAAGTAACTAAAACATTTTCGAATAAGATTCTCATAAATTAGATACTTAAAAACCCTCTTAATTCCTTGAATTTCTCACAATGAAAATATTGATTCACCAATGATGCTTTAGGTTGGTGGCATGGGCAGTATTTTGATCAACAGCTCACAGTCATTTCTTTATAATTTTCCATTATATTATCTTGGCATTGTCGTGCAGAAAAGTCAGTCATAGTAGCGGCAATCACATGACAATCGAGCACACAGTAAGCACATCAAAGCAATACGTAAGCAACACATAAACAACAACCAAGTAACAATGAAAACAACACACAAGCAATACGTGGACATGAATAAACATCATATTTTTCATTGATAGGACAAGAAGGTTCACAACTAAGCTCCTATCATACTGGTGGCCAAGGCCCCCAATAGGCACTCGAGTCATTCCCATAAAGAGCTTTATGAGCTTTTATTCTTCTGACAATAGGAAATATAATTTTTGCCCAGAAAACATATGACAAAATTAATGCAGAATAATTGAGCTTTGAATTTACAATAATTTTTCCCTAATTCTTAGTCCTCAAACATGGGATATTTGACTACGGACTTGACTAATGATCCTAGTCAAAAATACCTTTACATAAATATAAAATTCTCCACTCGTTGGCACTACCGTGGACACAATATAGGCACCATATGCACATTATGTGTAAGCATCATGGGCTATAGTGTGACAACATCCTAGTAGTACCCTTGCTTCAAAAGGGCATGCGTTCTCTGCCACCTTAGATGACTTGCCCATAATATCTCATGGAACTCGCTCATGAGTACCCTCTGTAAGTCTCTTATCTTTGGGACATACAAACAGTTTCCCTTGGCACATAGAAGGTCATCCTCCACCCAGAATTGGCGAGTTTTACCTTCTTCCATAAGCTTCAGGATAGTCCTAATAACAAGGTCCTTCTCTAGGTCCTGCTTGATGTGCTCTTGATGGGAGTGTTCACCATATTTGCAGACATGTTGGATAGAAGTTTCAAAGTAGCGAGCTCCATTTTGCAGCTTAAGGCATTTGCTGCCTAATTCGAGTAGATCATGGTGTGTTTGACGTGAAAATCAAATTTAGTTACAAATTCCTATCATTGGGCTTGTTTTAGCGTAAGTTTTAGTTATGTAAGGAAGTGACTAACATCTGAGTTGTCCGTCTTCATCACAAATTTCGATCCTAACAAATAATACCTCTATATCCTTTAAGTAATAGATCACGACGAGAAACTTCTTCTCTTGTGCTATGTATCTTCGTTTAACTTCGGCAAGCTTATGACTTACATATGCCATAGATGTTAACTCTATAAAATTGGAGTTACCAAGTACTAATTTATCTTAAGTATTACTATGTTATTGTTAAAATTAAGTTATTTCAATTATTTTTCTTGTTATTATGATGTTTTGTTTGTTTATATAGATAGGAGAATGAAACAAAAGAGTTTGATGCAAAATGATATCAATTTGTGCATCAAATGGGATTTTTAGATTATTGAGATCAAATTTGAATTCAATACGATTGTAACGCAATGAAAATGAGACAAATCAGAGCTCAAACGAAGAAACGACACATCCGAGAAGTTGTGATACCAAACCAGCAGAAAATGGCACTGTAGCACCAAAAGTTGTATCGTAATGCCAACTCTCAAGAAGTTTTGGCACTGCAGTGTCACCTCTTACGTCTTGGGTCAATAATTGATGATTGAGATCAACTTTTTAACAATCCAAAGGTTTAGATTCGGTCTGCCTTATATTTGCAAGAGCCACTTTTTTTAAAACCTTATCTTTCAGGTTGAAAGAGGCATGTTAGCATAGAAAGAGAGAGAGAAGTTAATATCCATGGAAGAAGAAGAAGAAGATATATTCCAATCCTCTATTTCTTGATTTTTTGCACAATTTCAACATCATTCGTTGTTCATACCATCTTTTCTTCATTTTCTTATGAGTTTTGTTTTGTATTTTCTATATTTAAAAAGTAGCATAGTTGAGAGCAAATCCTAGGGATATGATTCAAGGGAGCAAGTACCAAGCATGGAGGAGGAGTTTGACAACCTCTATGAACACCTTCAAGCTTTTCTAAGTGGGAATTCTATAAATTTTCTCTCTTTGATTTTCTATTTCTTGAATTCATTGGATTAAAATATTATTGTTCTCAAATAATCTTATGAACTAAATATTTCTTGTCTAGTTTTACTATATGAACCGACCTAATAACTTATGTTTGTTTATTTCTCTCCTTTTTCATTAATTAAATCCATTGTTGAGTTATTTGTTTTATCTTAAGCTTATTGCTTTTACTTAATTGATCACTAAATAGATTATTGAGTGAAATTTCTATGAGTTTAGAAGAGGGAATAGAAATTTGGACTCAGGTAAAATAACATAAGATTACATAATTTAAGGTAAGTTTGCATAGGATACGCATATACCTATATAACTTGTGCAACCTCTTTGAGAATTACTAAACTTAATGAATCTAGTCAATTTATAGCAGGAGTAATATATTAACTTGTCTAAGTATTTTTACTTATGTCTTGGAAAGGAGTTTGTGAATATATTCAAATTTTTGGTTGACAACTCTAATAGATTAATTAATTTAAGAGAAAAATTGGGAGATTATATGTTTAAAAGATGGTTGGAGAATTAGTAAACCTAAATATTTTTCTTAATTGGTTGCTTACATTTATTTTTCATGATAGTGTAACTTCCTTTGTTTTATTTTTTCAAAATCTATATTTCGGTTGTTTGGATAACGTTAGGATTGACCAATTTTAATACTTAGCTTCGACTTAGTAACTAATCTTCTTAGGTTTAATATTCTTAACTCTTAAATCTATATTACTTATGACTGTGTGCACTTGTACAGGAGTATATAAGTATGATTTATAGTTGTACATTTTAACTAATAATGGGGTGGGCCTCTTGCAATAGCACCCTTCTCAAAAGACTTGCCAATGTCTGATAAGGTAAGGATATGATCCCTTATCATGGCCTCTTTCATATTCTCAAAAACTGTCTCACATTCCATGGTTCATACCTAAGTAACACCCTTCTTCAATAGCTTTGTCAAGGTATTGCTCGCCTTAAATAGCCTTCTACAAAACACCGGTAGTAGTTGGTTAAACCAAGGAACGAGTGTAGTTCTGTCATGTTGGTAGGAGCCTTCCACTCTTAAATGACCTTTACCTTTTCTTAGTCCATCTAGATATGGTCCCGTTCAATCATATGGCCTAGGAACTTGATGGTCTCTTATGCGAAGGAGCATTTCTGTCACTTTATATAAAGTTGATTATCCTTTAATTTTTGAAACACCATGGCTAAGTGCTTCTTGTGCTCCTCCATTGATGCACTATATACCACAATATCATCTAAGTAGACCACCACAAACTTGTCTGGATAATCGTGGAAAACTTGGTTCATAAGTATACAGAAAGTGACTAGTGCTTTGGTCAGCCCGAATGGCATCATGAGAAACTCGAATGCTCCATATAAAGTGATACATGTGGTGTTTTGCCCATCTCCATTGGCAATCCATACTTGGTAGTAGTATGATCTCAAATCAAGCTTGAAAAAAGTACTTGCCTTGCTCAACTGGTCGAACAAATCCGCGATCAGCGGAATGGGGTTTGTGTTTTACATCGTCACCTTGTTGAGAGCTCTATAATCAATATACAATCTTAACCTATTTATGTATGTGTGTGTGACTCTACCATATCACTTATGTACTCTTTATGCATGCATGCATAGCATGACTTTCATTCTAGCACCGAAGCACTACACAGCAGAGATGACAGCTAGACTCTTTTTCAGATATGTCGTGAAATATTAGGGCATGCCCTAGAACATAGTCAGTGACT
>JXTB01000451.1:0-22018 GCA_002914805.1 Parasponia andersonii
AGAGAATAGAAGTCAGAGCAAATTCAAGTTTGGGTAGTCTAAGTCGTTAGTATTCTTCAATAGCTTTTGAGTCTTTCCGATTCCCAGACAAAATTCTAACCTTGAGTGTTCATCATTATTCATAAATTAGTGAGAAAACAGTGGACGTAGGCTAATCTTTTTCGGGGCTGAACCACTATAAAATCCCCTCTCCTTTTTTGCTTTGATTATTATTTCAATTCATACAAGCCACATCTCTTGATTCTTTATAAATTTATTGTTGATAAAACCTCCATCAACATATACATTTTCCCATTCTTTTTGAGATTCTTACCATTATTGGTTTTAAAATGGTATTAATAGTCCAAGTCTAGTTACGCACAACGTAAGTCTAGTAGGGGGGCAAGAAGCTCAAATACTAATACTAATAGCACAACTGCATGACCAGATAATGCCGATGATGATAATGAGGGATCCTAATACATTAGTCGATGACACACGGACCCTTTGATGACAAAGGATGGGAAAAGTCCTTTAATTTCTCTCCTCATGCATACTCTTTCTTGTCCCCCTCTTCTCTCTCTCTCTCTCAATCTCAGTCACCACTTTCAGTCTCATTCCTCTCTCTGATCTCTCTATATCTTAATTCATGATGGCCTAATTAAACTACTACCTAAGCAAAGAATAATCTACCTTGATAACTTATAGCCAAGCGGTCATCACTTCTAATTAAAGAAAATGAATCATAATGTTAATGTATGATGCGATTCTTCTATATCCGTGGAGAACTAGATAATTTCAGGAATCAAAACAACAAACATTTTTACGTATATCAACACAAAAAAGAACAATATAACACACATGAACAAAGATACATACATATGTCTTATCTACAAGCAGTTTCACGAAAATAACTGAGCTGCTTTAATATCTATATTATACAGTAGATACTAAATAGGTACTACTGCATAGTACCTCAGCTAAAATTCTGCTGCAAAGAGAAATCAGCGATTAGAACCTCGATAAGTTCTTAGAACTTTTCCATGCTTAATTGGCGCTGTAATGGTATGTGGTTATGGCTGACAATTAAGGATACAAATATTTTATCACCAAAGTTCCTGTCACAGTCCTGTCCCTCCAATAAAATTGTTACAACTAAGCTTTATGTGACACCTCAGCTTCCTCTAGTGACTCACAGAAAAGCCATTTAACTCAAGGGTGGAAGCCTTGCCATCAGTATCCAACTCAATTGCACCTTGCATGTTATTTATCTTTGCAATTAATTGAGATAATTGCCGTGCGACCAAAGAACTTTGATGACAGGAACTTTGAAGCACTTCAATTTTTTTGCAGTTAATTAAATAGTCTATATTGGAGGGACCGGATTGTGACAGGAACTTTGATGACAAAAGATTATTATCCGACACAATTAATTTCCATCTGCATTGCATTTGAACTAGCTAGCTTAAATTGACCCCCTGCAATGATAAAGAAAAAGTTGGGGAAGGCAATATATTTATTTGGTCAATTTAGCTCATCATAATATTACGGCCGTTTCTTATATTCTTATCGAATATAATTAATTGTCTAATTAATTATGTAAGGTGAATATACCGAAAATTATTATATGGATGTTATAATACTGAAAATAAAAAAAACATTTGACACAATATTTTTACTTGCCCAAAAGTCTACATCAAAGGGGTCATGCCAAGAGAAATAAACGGATTAGTAAAGAATAATGTGAGTACAAATACCAATCAAATTTAAAAGACTTTTTCTTTTAAATATTGTAATATGCCAGTACTCCTTTACTAATCTGTCTAGCGAGCTCCCATCGACTTGATAATTCCTTTCGTCTAAACTCCCTTCAGATTTCACGGAACCTGTCTTCTCCCGAAGACTTGTTGCACTTCTCCTGAAGTGCTCGTACTTCTCTTGAAGCACTCTCATGATTAAGAATCCCTTCTAGTCTCATAATACAAAGTATAGTCAGATTTATCAAAGTATTGCTCTATTGGCAATTTCAAACATATATGGTACACCTAGGACTCTAGCCTAGACACCTATTTATAGTGCTTGAGCTCTTCTAGTTTTTGGTAATTTGCAAAAGATGTTTTCTTCATCATAAATGTTGACTGGAAGCTAATTAGATCAGTCAAGGATAAGATTTTCGCAATCAAGGCTGATATGAAATTATTGCTGATTTTGCACAGTGATGTTACAACATCGACCCTGTCTAAACAGTCAGATTTGTAACCTTTCTAAAAGAAGTGTTAATTTGTTACCTGAAATAAAAATTCCGTTTTTTGTACAAATTAATCAAATAAAAGATGTTTAAACACAAAAAGAATCAGCTAAAAATTAATAAGGAAATGACACCTCAAGAGATTAAATTTACTGCTCATAAAATAAGGTAGTTTCCATAAAATGCAAGCTGTCAAAGTAATCATATTAAATTAGCCCAAAAATAATAATCTGATTGATTAAAATCATGATTGATTATTTCTAGAAATATTAACCAATTAATATTATTAATCACCCAATAATCAATCTTCATTAAAACATTCCTAAATAAGAAAGAAATATGTGAATATAATTTTCCTATAAGGCAAACAATAACCATTCATATTTTTGATTAAAACCCAACTAATTGAACAAATATTCAATCATAAGACAGCTGTAAAATTCAGATAAGCACGTTCAAAAATGCCAAGTCAAATATTCTAGTGATATTGCAACATCAACCTGGAATCACTGTTAGTCAACACAGACAGTGATATTGCAACATCTCAAATGACAATTGATTTTGCCCTTTCAATCTCCCCCTTTGGTATTTTTAGGCAAAATATTTGTACCTGCAAAAACTAGTTAGTCCCTGGAAAAATAATTAATGTTTGGCTAGAATTTTTGTAATTTTTGCAACTACTCTCCCTTTTTGGCAAAAATAGCCAATGGTAGTTAAAAATTACTACAGAATTCATAACTTAAATAGAAACTATAATTCACATAAAATAAATCATAAGTTGCTCAATGTTGTAACATGAGCTCAATTCCTGCAGAAAACATAACAAAATACTTAACTAGAAATCATAATTTATCTGTGATATACATCACTTATTAATGATAAACATTGAAACAGAAACTGCAAGAAAATCTTTAAGTAGGAGGAGGAGCTTGGAGCTAGAGAAGCATCTCCCACATCAATGTCCATCATTATGCAAATTGCAGATAACATTCAGTCTATATGAATTTGAAACACTTGTATCTGCAGTACCAGATGTTGTAACATTAGGATCTGCAGCAAGCTCATCCTCCCCCTCAACAAAATCTCTCTCCATCATTCTGAACACTAATTTGGATACAAGAGGATTGAGATATTCAGAACTATAGTGAGGAAGTCTCTGCCTAGTCAGAACTCCATAGATAAGAGCTGAAAAGGTTAATCTCTTAGTTGGAGTGGTATTGTATCGCAGGTCATAGATGTGGTTGAAAATCAACTGTGCCAAATTCACTTGGCCACTGTTCCAACCTCAAATAGAAAACAAGCACAATCTCTATGCAGTGTATTGGAATGCGTTGTCGACATCCAATTATCAATGATAATGCGATGCAACCCTTTGTATTTAAGTGTCAGATCAGTGGTCTTAAAGATGCTATTCTTCGGCCATTTAGTTTGTGTACCAAGTATTTCACAAGCTACCTTGTTGAGAGGAAATTCTTTCTCAAAGTCATCAAACGGCCAAATAGGTATGTTTAGGAAATCTGCTATGACAGCAGGGGTAAAATCATAAACATGACCCCTAACAAACACTTTTCTATACCCTGGTGAACCTGGTTTGTCTAAGTTTTCAATCAAATTGGAATAAAATTCTTGGATTATCCTAGGGACAAAACCTTTGATTTCAAACATAGTATTCAACCACTTTTGATCTTCAATACGTTTTAAAGCCCCTATTTTCTGAAATGACTTCAAGTTTATGTTTCTCTCAGGTATAAATGGACATTGTTCATAGATCTTCATAGATTGAGCAGTATCTTTTGTATAATACCATGGAGAGAAAGAGTTTTCAAGAATAAAGCCTGGGGTTTCTGAAGAAGATACCCCTTTTCCTTTCTCAGGAGCAGTTGGTTTCTTCTTCTGTTGTGTTGATTTCGAAGATTGACCAGAAATTTTTTAGGTGACTGACTTTTTCTTTGTCTTTGATGTTGTAACCGGGTCTAGTATAACTAGTGGTGTCTGATCCTGAGGAGATGTTGGGACATCAGCCTCAGGTTGCTATTTCGGTACTGGTACAGAGGCTGCAAGAGGATCTTCCTGTGTTGAAACATTAGAGACATCAGCAGACTTCTGAGGGGTTGGCTCAATATTTACCACTGGAACTAAAGGATTACGAGATGTTGGCACATTTCTCATTTTAACCGATGGCGGTTTTGATATCTCTGGATCAGTAACAGATGTTGGAACATCCGAAGAAATTGTAGATGCTGTTGGAGTTGTCTCATCATTTTTCTCGGGGATAGTTTCTGGACCCAGGAGAAAAAATATCTTTAGGAAGAGGGCTAGTGTCCATTGCATCTTTGGTAGCATCATCAACTGAAAATATTGGAACATTGGAAGTTGTAGGTGGTACTTTCTCATCCAGGCCCTCCTTTGAGATCGCTAGATTTGATAGTGTAGATGTTAGAACATCAGTGTGCATCAATTCTTTGAGAGAACCAGATATCAGAATCGAGCTTCCTTCTTCCGATGTTACCAGTGGTGGATTGGGGATTTCGGTGGAATGAACAAGATCTACCAGTGCTGATGGTGGAGTAATCAAAATACTTACAACTGATTGGGCTTGAAGAGAAACATTCTATTCACTTGCTAGTGGAGGCTGAGTTGAAGGTTCAGCCATTGAACCAGTCTTCTGCACTTTCGTTGCAGATGAGGAAGAAGCAGATTTCTTCTTCATTGGAGTTGATGAAGAAGAAAGTTTCCCTTTGGCGGCAGGTTTCTTCTTCATCGGAGTTGATGAAGAAGAAAGTTTCCCTTTGGCGGCAGTAGGAGAATCATTCTTCTTACTACTTCTCGTGTTCACCATTTTCGAACTTGTTTCAACACTCAGAAAATTTTTGAAGGACAAAGGTGTAATCTGCAGAGAAGATTTTTGAAAGAGTAAGATAACAAAGAACAATATAAATTTAAATAACCTAGAGTCTATTCAGTTTCCTAAATTTGAAAAAAGAAACAAAATCAATTTTGGAGCCAAAAAAAAACTGTAATAAGAGCAAATCTCAAGAATAAGGAAAAACTGTCTTCAGTGGCATTTAATTAATTTTATCTGATTTTCCAATTAAATGAGCTCAATTTATTTCATGTTATAACATCAGTGTAGCCTATAGAGTCAATATATTATAAATGGTAACCTTTAGACAAAAGAAATTGATGAAATCATTCCTATTATAAAAAGATTTTTAATAATATGTAATCCTTACCATCTTTAATCAAGAAAAATACTTGGAAATATTCATCAAATTAATTGATCATTTAAGATTGAAAATTGACTCAATGATTGATCTCCTTCTTTTTTTTTAAAATTTCATAAGAATTAATGTTGTAACATTGACAAAATTTTAGGCAATAATCTTTTCATGAACAATAGCTTTCACACTATCACTGAGGTAGCCCTTTTAACATGGTAGATTATCCTCTACTATATTTGTAATACATAGACCTAGATTACTCAAGAATGACTTTCACACATCAGTGTAGGTAGCTCTTTCCGATCATGAGGTCTGTATGAATATTGAAGCTGAGATTAAGATAATACATATATTAGTCAATAATTAATCAAAATTTCTCAAATTTTTCTAATGAATATTCCAAAACAATTTTCAAGAGAAACATAGCAAGAACTATTTATTAGAAAATAATTTTATAACAAGGAATTATTTCATCTTTTTCTTTATGACTTGAGTTAACCTTAAATAATATTTTGATTCTGATTTGGCTGAGGTTATAACATGATTTCATATGGAACAAATTCCTATGGCTTTTCTTAAAGAATTAAAACATGGAATATCAATAATCTTTCCATGAACAGTAGCTTTCACACTATCACTGAGGTAGCCCTTTTCATATGGTAGATCATCCTCTACTATATTTGTGATACATAGGCCCAGATTACTCAAGGATGGCTTTCACACATCAGTGTAGGTAGCTCATTCTGATCATAAGGCCTGTATGAATATTGAAGCTAAGATCAAGATAATACATATGTTAGTCAATAATTAATCAAAATTTCTCAAATTTTTGTAATGAATATTCCAAAACAATTTTCAAGAGAAACATAGCAAGAACTATTTATTAGAAAATAATTTTATAACAAGGAATTATTTCATATTTTTCTTTATGACTTGAGGTAACTTTAAATAATATTTTGATTCTAATTTGGCTGATGTTACAACATGATTTCATCTTGAACAAATTCCTAGGGCTTTTCTTAAAGAATTAAAACGTGGAAAATCAAGAGCTTTTATAAAGATATCTGTCAACTAATTGTCTGTCTCTACATGTTCCAACATTACAGTTTTGCTCTCAACAAGTTCTCTGATAAAATGATGACGGATATCAATATGCTTAGTCCTAGAGTATTGTACTAGATTCTTGGATATATTCATAGCACTAGTGTTATCACAATAAACAACCAATGTATCCAATACTATACCATAGTCGTTGAGCATTTGTTTCATCCAAAGTAACTGAGTGCAATAACTTCCTGCAGTAATATACTCAGGCTCTGTAGTGGACAAAGAGATTGAGTTTTGTTTTTTACTATGCCAGGGAATCAGATTATTCAAGAAAGAAACAACCCTCTGTTGCACTTTTTCTATCATCAGCGTTACCTGCCCAATCTGCGTCACTCTAACCTGCAAGATTAATATTAGTATCTTTTGAATATCAAAGACCAAAATCAACTGTACCATTAACAAACTTGATTATTCTTTTTATAGTAGTAACATGGGATTCTTTTGGACATGATTGATATCTCGCACATACACCAACCTGACAGCAATATCAAGTCGGCTAGCTGTAAGATACAACAAGCTACCTATCATACTTCTATAAAGAGTTGGATCCACATCGACTCTATTTTCATTTTTAGTCAGCTTTAGATTTGTACTCATAAGAGTATTCATATGTTTTGTTGACTCTAAACCAAATTTTTTAACTAAGTTTCTGGTATACTTACTTTGGGAAACAAAATCCCATCTTTCAGCTACTTTAACTATAAACCTAGAAAGTAGGTTAATTCACCTACCATGCTTATCTCAAATTCTTCTTGCATTTGTTTCATGAACTCCTGCACTTTATCGTTAGAGGTAGAACCAAAAACTATATCATCAGCATAAATTTGTGCAACAATAATATCAAAATTAAAGTGTTTGATGAATAGAATTTTGTCTACTCCCCCTCTCGTGTAGCTATTTTGTACCAAGGATGTTGTCAAATGTTCATACCAAGCCTGAGGAGCTTATTTTAAACCATACAATTTTTTTTAAAGTTTGAAGACATGGTTGGGTTTGAAAGGATCTTCAAAACCCTTGGATTGTTCAACATATGCCTTCTCATTTAAAAAAGCACTCTTTACATCCATTTGATGTAAAATAAAACCAATGTGATAAGTAATAGCAAGCAATAAACGAATAGATTCAAGTCTTGCCACAGGAGCAAAAGTTTCATCAAAGCCTATGCCGTCCACCTGACTGTATCCTTGGGCAGCTAACCTAGCCTTATTTCTAATAATGTTACCAAATTTATCTGATTTATTTTTAAAAATCCATTTGATTCCAATAACATTAGAATCATTCGGTCTAGGTACTAATGTCCAAACATCATTCCTATAAAATTGTTCCAGTTCTTCTTGCATGGCTTTAATCCAAAAATCATCCTGTAATGCATCTTTAACATTTTTAGGTTCAATTAAAGAATTAAAGCAAAGAAATTATACCAGATTAATATTTCTGCTTCTGGTCACCATTCCATCTTCAAGATTACCTATGATTAGGTCAGTGAGATGATTCTTTTTGATCTTTGAAGATGGTTCTTTCTGAACTGGATCTCGAATATCCACTGTTGGTTCATCAGAAGATGTCTGTTTAGATAATGTTGTAACATTAGATTCTGATGTTGAGATATGATTATCTGATTATATAGTACCTTCAGGTTGTGTTGCAACATCTGGCTATATTGCAACATTTTTATCTGAATCAGTATTCTCCATAAGACTCTAAATTTAATCTTCTTCTGAATATTCTGCAAAGTCTGAAAAATCATCTACAACAACATTAGCAGATTCCATAATAGACTGAGTTTTCATGTTATAAACACGATAAGCACGACTATTTTTAGAATATCCAAGGAAAACCCCTACATAACTTTTTGCATCAAGCTTACCTATCTATTCTCTATCATTGAGAATGTAACAAGTACTTCCAAAAATATGAAAGTAACCCAAGTTAGGTTTTTTACCTCTACGAATTTCATAAGAAATTTTGCATGTACCTGGTCGAAAAATATATACGATTTATGTTGTAACATATTGTGTTTATAACTTCAGCCTACAACCATTTTGTAAGCTTTTTGCTATTTAATATCACCCGAGCCATCTCTTATAATGTTCTATTATTCTTTTCCACAGCACCATTTTGTTATGGTGTCTTAGGAGATGAAAATTCATAAGTAATACCATTTGAATCACAAAAATCAGCGTACGAAGAAGTTTCAAATTCCTTACCATGATTGCTTCGTATTCTGATTATTTTTCCAATGTTACAGCCTTTATCCGTTTTAAGTTTAACAACCAGTTTCTTAAAAGCATTAAATGTATCTGACTTTTCTCTTAGAAAATCTACCAAAGTATATCTAGAAAAGTCATCTACACAAACAAAAATATGCATTTTACCTGCAACACTTTCTACTTGCATGGGACCCATAAGATCCATATGAAGTAGTTCTAGCACTCTTGTTGTTGTAACATGTTGTATTACTTTATGTGTTGATCTAACCTGTTTACCCATCTGACAAGAGCCACAAGCACCTTGTGATTTCTTACCCAACTTTGGTAGACTATAGACTGCATCTGAATTGGCAAGTTTCTGTAACATTTTAAATTCAAATGTCCTAACTTTCCATGCCAAAGATCAAATTCATTTATCGATGTCTTATTACATGAATGTGATTTTGTCAAAGTATAGCAATTATCCTTTGATCTATAACCTTCTAATACTAATTTACCATATTCATCAAGAACAACACATTTATCATGAGTGAAATTAACATTAAAGTTTAAATCACAAATTTGACTTATACTTATCAAATCAGCCATAAGTTCCTCTACGTGCAAAATATTTCTAAATTTAGGAAATCCTTCAATATCAAGAGTTCCTTTGC
Organism: Parasponia andersonii; assembly: GCA_002914805.1. Taxonomy (NCBI): domain Eukaryota; kingdom Viridiplantae; phylum Streptophyta; class Magnoliopsida; order Rosales; family Cannabaceae; genus Trema; species Trema andersonii. The sequence goes on from JXTB01000451.1 coordinate 9,419, forward strand.
CAAAAGCTCTTCCTTTTGCACTATCTCTGAATGTTACAACACCACCAGTGTCAACCTTGTAGTCATCAAGAATAGATTTATTACCTGTCATGTACCTGGAACAACCACTATCGAAATACTAATCGTTAGTAGCACATGATCTAAAACAAGTAAATGATCAAAAATAATTTAATTCAGATTTTTTAACCCAAATTTTTCTTGTTTTTCTTGATAAATCAATCTTTTTCTTTGGTGTTTTTCTTTGAAATGGAATTTCATGAGAATAGTAATTATTTTCCAAAAGTTTTCTCATAGTAAAGCACCTAGGTATGATGTGACCTTTTACTCCACAGAAATAACAAGTTGGAACGAACTTACTATGGTTTCTCATAGAATTAAATCCTGCAAGTTTGCTATGTATTGCAACAGGAGATTTTTGTGTTGCAACATTAGTATATTTTCCAGAAACTAATATTAGTGCAGTTACAAAATGAGGTTTCTTTAGTGTTGTAACATCACTACTGGTTCCTGCAACAGAGTTAGGAATAGAACTCTTAACAAAAACAGTTTTTGAGTTCAAGCTCTTACCTTTAAATTCAAGTCCATGATGATCTGAACCAGATCTACCAACTATCAGAATATAATCTAATGTGGTAGTTCCAGGATTTAGCATTTTTAAGGACTATTGAGTCCTATCAAGCTTTGCTGAAACATCTTTTAACTTTGCTTCTTTTTCAGCCAGTAAAATTTCAAATTCTTAGATATTTATTTCAGAATTCTCCTTGTATTGGATGAGCGTAGAAATTCTTCGTTCAAGGAATCTGTCCTGATCTACGACTTTGACCCATTGAGAATACATATTTTCATAAGATCTTCTAATTGATTCTTCATCTAGTTTGGAATCATCACTGTCAGAATTATATACCCTGTCTGATGTTACAACATTATTACCAGGTGTAGCTAATGTTGTAACATTATCTGCAGAATTCTGCACAAATAACACATTATTTGAAACTAAGAAACTCTAAAAGCAACATAATTACTTATATGAGTTTCATCTTCTTCTTGGCTGCCTTCTAACTCCTCATCACTCCACGAGATAGTCATTGCCTTAGATTTTTTCTTTAAGTTATTGGCACATTCAACTTGTATGTGACCATAACCTTCACATTCCCTACACTTTCTTTTTGTCTTTAGAAACATCAAATTTAGGAGGAATGGACTTACCTTTACTCGTGTTGCTCCCCTTTGATTGTCTACCCATTTTCTTCAAAAATTTATTAAAGTTTTTGGACAAAAGAGCAAGTTCATCATCAAGGTTTTCACTTACACCTGATTCAGGGGTAGATTTAAGAGCAATTGATTTATCCTTCTTCCTATGCATAATATTCATCTCATAGGTCTACAAGGATCCCATAAGTTCCTCCACCTTCATGTTTTCGAGGTTTTTGCTTTCTTCAATAGCCGTGAGCTTTGGTTGAAACCTGTCTCGCAAAGATCTAAATATTTTTCTAATTTTTTTAGTATCTGAAAAGCATTTACCAAAGAGCAAATCAGAAGACCAATTGAGTTCATGTTTAGGAATAACATTCTCATTCTCATCCTTAGTGGTTGGTGGTGCCCATCCTATAAGAACTGATCTCCATGATTTTTCATCAATAGATTTGATGAAAGCTTTCATACATGCCTTCCAATATGAATAATTGGTACCATCAAGTAGTGGGGGGCATGAAATTGACCCACCTTTGGCAAGAAACGATTTATCTGAATAATACGATCAAAAATCTACAAGATCTAACAAAACAAATTGTTAGTGACCTATTCTGATACAAAATATTACGACCGTTTCTTATATTCTTACTGAATATAATTAATTATCCAATTAATTATATAAGGTGAATATGCGAAAAATTATGATATGAATGTTCTAACACTGAAAGGTAAAAAAAATTTGACACATAATATTTTTACTCGGTTCAACTATCTCCTAATAGTTTACATCCAAGGGGCCACGCCCAGAGAAATAAAATTATTAGTAAAGAATAATATGAGTATAAACACCAATCAAATTTAAAAGGCTCCCTCTTTTAAATGTTGTAATATGCCAGTACTCCTTTACTAATCTGTCTAGCGAGCTCCCCTCGACTTGATGTGATTCTTTCCGTCTGAACTCCCTTTAGATTATATGGAACCTGTCTTCTCCCGAAGACTTATTGCACTTCTCCCGAAGCACTCTCATGACTAAGAATCCCTCCTAGTTTCACAATACAAAGTATAGACAGATTTATCAAAGTATTATTCTAATGGCAATCTCAAACATACATGGCACACCTAGGACTCTAGCCTAGACACCTAAGTGTTTGAGCTCTTCCAGTCTTTCGTAATTTGCAAAAGACGTTTTCTTCATCATAAATACTGATTGGAAGCCAATTAGATCAGTCAAGGATAAGATTTTCGCAATCAAGACTGATATAAAATTATTGCTGATTTTGCACAGTAATATTACAACATCGACCCTGTCTAAATAGTCAGATTTGTAACCTTTTTAAAAGAAGTGTTGATTTGTTACCTGAAATAAAAATTCCATTTTTTGTACAAATTAATCAAATAAAAGATGTTCACATACAAAAAGAATCAGCTAAAAATTAATAAAGAAATGACATCTCAAGAGATTAAATTTACTACTCATAAAATAAGGTAATTTCCATAAAATGCAAGTTGTCAAAGTAATCATATTAAATTAGCCCAAAAATGATAATCTGATTTATTAAAATCAAGATTAATTATTTCTAGAAATATTAACCAATTAATATTATTAATCACTCAATAGTCAATCTTCATTAAAACACACCTAAATAAAAAAGAAATATTTGAATAAAATTTTCTTATAAGGCAAATAATAACCATTGATATTTCTGATTCAAACCCAACTAATTGAACAGATATTCAATCATAAGACAGCAATAAAATTCGGACAAGCACGTTCAAGAATGCCAGGTCAAATATATTCTAATGATATTACAACATTAACCCAGAATCACTGTCAGTCAACACAGACAATGATGTTGTAACATTTCAAATGATAACAGACTTTGTCCTTTCACATGTAACCTTTAAAATTGTGTAAAATCCAAAAGAGCATTTTTAAAGGAAAGAAAAGCACGGCATTGTCATCTATAGCTGCCAAAAATTTATGAACTAACAATATTAGTGATGACTGGAGAAAAAAACCAAGTAACTGAAAACAGAGTGGAAACTTAGCAAGAAAGAGAAAAGGACCAAAACAAAAGTCATACAAGCAAATCTTGCCTTCTTAATTAGCATTGTTGACATGCAAATAAGCAACGGATGAACTACTCTCCGATTTCTTTTAGAAAAGACGAATCAGTGCTTCTAAAATGACAGTCATATATCTTATAAAAGTTATATGTTCATGAGTTGAAAAGATTGGCCGCCCTCCGAAAAAAGGATGCTTTAGTTTGAAATGAAGGTATTTTATTACCCCAAATATTCATATAATATCGCATCAAATACATAAAGAACCAAAACTCATCATTGCTGATAGATTGGCCACTATGCTTTACTTATATACGAAAAATCTTGGTTCATTGAGGTCTTCAAGTCCTATAGCTAAATAATTTGTTCTATTATTCCTGAGGACATAATAGGACTACAAAATTACATATATTCAACTAGCAATTGTTTCTCAATCTGGCTTTCTTTTTATCACTCTGTATACAGTAGTACTCTTAAGCTCACAGAAATGCCTAATTTCGAAGACAAAGAAGCAAATCTGTTAAATGGTTATAGCTTGATGGCTCTGTAGAAATAACATTAGCCTTGTGCTTTTTTATATCTATGGATGCAGAAACAAAAACAGAGACCAATGAATGGTGTGCTAAATTTGAGAAGTTTAAAGATTACCAGAAACACGGTGAGAAATATTAGTGTGGAATTAAAAGAAAAATTCTAAATTTAGTTCTCTTAGGATGTGGTTCACTAGTACCAGAGTATATGTTTTCGCACGGTTTGGCGGGAAGTGGTAGCACATTTTAGTGCCTAAATGAAAACCTTTACGACGAAAAGTCAACGGATCGTCGGGAAAGCCAGAAAGATATCATTTTCACATTTACCCGTTTATATAGTACCAGTAATCCGACTGTTAATAAAGAAAATATCAATTTTACACCAAGGTCTGAGTATCCAATTTTAACCGACGCCTAAAAAAATAAAAAAAAATAATAAATAATAGAGTGCAAATATCATGTTACTAGAAACAAAGTGAATTTAAATTGAAAACAACCTGATCAAGTTATGTCTAAATTCTGTCCTACCTAACGTAATAATAAACTAGAAAACTTGTTGATAACGATATCTATACACGTAGAAATGCTATAGAAATGCTATATATTTCCAAAGACAAATAAGAAATCTATTGAATTTTTATGGCCTGTGACTCTTTAGAAATAACTTTAGACTTTTGTTTATTACTACATCTGCATACAGAAACAGAAATAGAGAACAATGAATAATGTGATAAGATTAGAAAAGTTTATAGGTTACTTGTAAAAGGAGAGAAATATAGCAGTCACAACAAATTTTGAACTCTAGGTTTCTTAGATGGTGGTAATTACTACCTTGGTACATGTTCAATAAAATCAAATTTCTTTGCATCTTGGGGAAACAGCTTGCGGATTCCACATTGTTTTGTTCTGAGTTTGCTATCGTCAGAAACCGATTGCCCGATGTTGGAAAATAATAGCCAAGAAAGTTCGTGTACAAATTCCATATGAATACAAGATCTGACGACCAGTCTAATACGTTGTTCTCTAAATTAGAATCATCATCAGAATGTGCAGCATGTTCTTTCTGGAAATTCGAATCGTATTTGGCAATTTCACCATTATCAGTTTTGAAACAGCATTTACAACCTATGTCGAAATGCTTAAGATCTGAAAAGCACTGATCAATATCAAAAACAATGCATAAAGCAAAGCCTAAGAACTCAATACTCTGTGGAAGAGGAGAAAGACTGACATCTATTGAAGATCCCATAGATTGATAAGAAAACCACTGAGGAATACTGTTTCCTGAATAACAAAAAATAATTCGATGATGACCAAAATCCTGTACAATATGAACCAGAAGTCAGTTTCTGTTATTTCAACTGTTAAAAACTAGTCAAACTTATTCTACGTAATACAAGAAAGAGACATACCTGTTCTCCTATCAAAACTTCGTTTGGGAAGTATTGGGTCATCAAAATGTTGTGTATTGTGTAGAATATCAAGCACTCACAGTATAGTAAACGCTTCCAGAACTCGTACCAGTACTGCGTAAAACTTGTCGATCCTACATTGGGGTTGAATTCATCAAGATATGTTAAGGCAAGGAATACACTTTTTCCAGCACAAGAACCTCTGCATTTGAACTTACAAAGCATTTGGCTGATGCAGAAACGTAATTCAACAGTAGTGGTTCCACTTGGATCTAGCACTTGTAACGAGGAGAAACTGTGGTACGGAAAACTTTGGAGATTTGAGCATTCATAAACTATGAGATAGTCAAGATTGCACATATTATAGATGTTGGTGGGAACATACTTAAGATTCTTGCAACCCCTCAATATTAAAGTCTCAAGCATAACTAGATTATGCATTGACAATGGTATCTCTTTAATCCATGTTCCTTCTAAAACAAGATCCTTTAGATTCTCCATAGGCTTCAAGATTTCCGGAAAGCTTTCCATTTGTGAGCAACCTGAGAGGCTGAGTCTCATAAGGGACTTCAGTTCACAAATGCTTTCTGGGAGGCTTTTAAGCTGCGTGCAATTAATCATGTATAGAATATTAAGATGCGGCAAGCATTTGAAGGATGATTCAGAGACTTGCACTATTGATGTTCTGCTTAAATTTACTGCTCTTATATTCTTTGGAAGCTCTGGAAGCTTGTTAATTGAAGAGCAGCCACCCATTTCTAGATATTCCAATGACCCCAAATTACAAATGCTGCTTGGAAGATTCTTAACATACTTACAATCCTTGAGATCAATGACAACAAGATTGTTGACAGACCAAATAGAAGAGCGCAATTCTTCTATTGCAGTCGAACGCAAACATATGTGTACTCTATTCGCAGACATCTTCGAAAGAGTTTTAAGATTAGAGCAGCCTTGGAGATCAAGGATTTAGTCATCGATTCTTCCTTTCCATTTTGAATCCAATAGTTCAATGTTGCCGAAATGCTCATAATTACTGAAGGAGTACTCCTCGCCACATATTTCATCTCTTATAAATTCAACATTATTTTCTATTTGTTTTGTTTCTTCTTCTGTAAGCACGTTCTGAAACCTTAGTGGAGCAAGCTCAACCAAACTCGTACAACCTTCAAGATTTAGTCTCCGAAGATTAGCTCGAAAGAGATCTGGGAGACAGATCAGGTTCTTCGAGAAACTAAGATTGACATATCTTAAATTTTGAGGACCTGGCTGTGACAAAATAGGAAACAACACCCATAATTAACTTAATCAGTACTTTGTTTTTATGAAAAATTAAATTATGTTCAAACTAAGCATAATCGAAGAACTTATAAAGCATGTATGTACCTGGAATTCATTCCAGAGTTTCTCAAGTTTTCTAAAGGGCATTTCAAGCTGAACAATATTACAAGGTGTAAAATGCGATCCCAAAGAACTCAAAGGGTAGTCATGCCACTTTAGGTATCTAAGCGCATCAGGGAAAGAGTGTAGACCTTGAGGAAAGTGAAATCAACGTATAGACGAATCTATTTTAAGCAATCTTAGAATCGGCATTTTCTGGAAGACATCAGGTTCCAAGTATAGTTTCTCTGTGTTTCTAAAATCATAATTTAGGAATATTCCTTCAATTGTAGCAGTGCTCTGAAAATTGTATTATACTTTCAATTAATCTTAAACTGTAACTGTGTAATCACAAAATTATTTTTTTAAAATATTTTTTGTTTGATAATTCAATTGTCCATTTTTTTGACCTTTCTTAATGACATGAAAAAATTATGAAAAAGCAGCAATATTTTCTAAATGATTTATAAAAATGCATGTCCGTTTAATCATTTCTAGGCGTTTAATTTAAAGGTAGCTACCATAAACTGATAATAAAGAGACGGCTTACCTTGAGAAAGGAAGAAAGCAAAAAAATAAAATAAAATAAAAAGAAGCAATGTATTTCACCCTAACGAAATGTAGAAAAATAGTACATATTAAAACATCAATTAATACTTTTCCAAAAATTAAAAAATGAAAAATCAATAAATGATGGGAGATAATCATAAAACGACCCTAAAATTGTTAAGTTTTTAATAGACATTGCGTGGGGCCTTGAATATATAAAATTAAACATTCACATTGCATTGTTTATAAGTTATTTCTCTGGGATTTTTAAAACATGCCTCTCTCCATGGATCAAACACTATAACAAAAAAGGTCTTTCAAGGCACTTTATAAGTGCCTTGAAAGACCTTTCACGGTGCCCACAAAAGCGCATTGATTCTAGGCACCATAATAGGCTTTGGCTACGAAGGCGCTTATAAAATGTCGTGGAAGGTCTACCAAGGCACCTATTAGGCACCGTGAAAGGCCATCTTCCACAGCACTTTATAAGCGCCTTGGTATCTAGATAGCAAGGCGCTTAACAGGCGCCGTTGAAGATGTCTTTCACGGCACCTCCAAGGCGCCTTGGTAGATAATTTCTAAGGGATATTTGTAACGTATTTGTCTATACTACCCCTTAGAATTTTATAAATGTAATCTAAATTATACACCAAATATTTGAAATAAAATGGAGTATAAATATATATTTACATATAAATATTAAATTAATATAATAACTTGATCATAATCATATCCATATAATCTATATAAACTAAGTATATATATATACATTAGTTTTCTAAGCCAAACTAATATGATCATCAAAGGCTACATATAGTTTAAATAAACAAAGATTAAGAACCTCAAATGAGAAATTATATTAGTTCTTTGACTCACTCTTCAAGAAATCCGTTGATATCATCCTTTGTATAAAACTTTTGTCCATTAAACTACAAATTCAAACACCTTATTTGTTAGAAAGTTATCAATCATACTATAAATTAGAATAGAACTAATAAAACATATGGTTACATATCATTGTGGTAAATGATTTAACATTGGCTTGTTCAATGACTTCTCTCATAAATTTACATATGTAGAATCTACACTCAATATTTATCGGTTGTCTTGGGCACTATACATAAGCATAAAGTAAATATAAGTAATTTCAAGTAATCTTCTACCCAACAAGTGTTATTAATTCAAGTTTAGTACCTTTATTAACTTATAAACCAGACCATTTGGTCTTTCTTTCTTCCCTTTTTCTACATTATATATCTTGAATGTACTTTAAATTTGAAATGCGCAAACACAATAATAAAATGTTAGTAATACCAACCATAAGTAAAAATACCATAAGAAACTGAACTATAACAAAATAACTATTAGAGAACTTACTCAATCATTGTTAAATCAATTTCCTCATGAAGAGCTAAGCCGAGAGGATCTAGAAACCATGCATAATCTTTGAGAGGATAAATGATAAGCAATATCCAATGGTCCCTACTTATAAAATTGATGATAAAGATTATTAATATGTAACAATTAACTTCGTATAAGACGTAATTGATTATATGACAATTTGTTAAGTTTAAAATCTTATCCATGATTCGAAGGTATAATTAGAAATTGATGTTCATTCTCCATGGATAATATCCAGGTTGCTAAACTTATAGCACGATCCTCACGTAGACCACCTTGTGTAGCAATTGCACTAGGATCCATGAACATATACCTAGCTTGATAGCTATATTGGGTCACTAAATGGTGTAAAAGCCTACAAGTACAAAATGCAATGTGAATTAAGTGTTGTATTATATAATTGCCAACTATATATGCATGTATATATATGAAGTTCTATATGTATTAAAAAATAAACTTCTTACCCCATGTATAACGTAATAGGTATGATCCCAGTCTTTTGTAACGTGCAAAACTCAATTATGTCTTCTTTGAATACAGGCAAACGAAAAGCTTCTCTAAACACTTCTTCATCAAAGGGAGCATTAACAACAACTCCTTCATCCACTCCTTGAATGGTATTCAATAGCAATCTTATAAAAGCTGGTGCACCATCAACAAATCTAAACTGTGTTTGTGTAATAGATTCCACTTTCTTTCTTTGTGGATGTACTCTTTCTTGTGTTTGAGGTGGCTGTGGTTGTGAAGATTTATTCTTCCCCGTTTGATATCTATTTATATTATTAAACTCCTAAAATCCAAATAAATGATGAAATATTAACAAACAAGTTAATAATTCACATTAGAATTCAATAAAGGATGAATTTATTTAGAAAATTGGTCTGCATACCAAATTATCTTCAAAGATGACAAGCATCTTAGGCCATAGAAGATACGATCCAAGTGCGTTACCTACCAACCTTATATCATCATCTGGATTTGGAATAGGAATTTGGACTGTAGCATCAAGAACAACCTCTACTGATATACAAAAATTATTCTCCCCCAATTCTCTGCCGTAAATAATAGTTGATGAGGTTGACTCTTGTACATGTCCTAAAGTAACTATGTTATCATGAGACCTTCCTGCAAGCTTGCATGGTCGATTCTACAATATAGAAAATCAAACATAATTTATAAATACAAGTAGTTAATAAAAAAATAAGAAAGAAACTCATATAAACATACTTTTTTGAGTCGTGAAGATATTCCTATAGCCACCATTGGATTTACATGTATCTCTTGTGGTTGCACTTCTTCCCTTTGAACTTCTGGCCGTGAAGGAGTTGTATTAGAACCACCAATATTACTTTGTTGTCCTACTTGAATCTTAGCAATTTCTGCTTTGAACCGTTCTTCTTGTTCTTTAAGCATTTGTTGCATCTTGCATGTTTGTTCATCTTGTCATTGTTTTAAATCAAATGATTATTGCTTCTTTGTTGGAGCGGGTTGATGAAAATATTGTCTGTGGCTAACGTGAAATCCCATTCCCTGTACATCTCCAGAATATTCAGGAGTGCCTAAAGCCATTGTTAAGATATCATTAGAACCGTCTATCTCGAGATTTCTCTTTTAGAATTGTTGATTATAATCTTCCTACAAAACATGTACAGAATTGAATATTAGACTATGCTATATTTTTAACAAAATTACAAATTAATATAATCAATATGTTATAATAAGCAACTTACAATTCTATCAACTACTGCTTTGATTTCCTCAGTATGGCCTCCTTTTTTAGGGGGCACGTCCTCTACTCCATAGCTCGGATCTATCAATACCACATCGGCCTTCGTCTTTTTCAATCTTAGCTTCTAATCCAGCATAACCCAAGCGAGACATATGATGTGGATATTTATTTTGTGTTGCTCTTCCCTGTTATACTTTCCTAGCTTCCTCCCATTCTGCACTTAATCTTTTCTTAACAAACTCATCTTAAACTTTAGGTTCAATCCATGGTACATATGATGCTGGAGGGTGCTCTAATAACTCTAGATAAGTATGTTTATACTCATAAATCAGTTCAGTTTTAATCCTAGACTTAAAATCTCTCCACATTTTCCCACAACATTTAAAGTTTCTTTTTTTGCTTTATAGTCCAATATAAATGTTTCCTACAATGTAAAAGAAATAATGTTAATACCAAATATATATTCTAATAAATATGAAATAAAAAGATTCATGTTCATACCAATATTATATGCCAAAACTCATCTTTTAAGTCCGTTGGTACAAGTGTCCAGTTATCAATATTTATTGGGATCTTGCGACGAACTATAAGGCCACAAAAGCTCGCCAAATATTTACCTTCATCTCTAATGAGTTGTCTCCATTCATTGTACGCGACAACTTCTTTTTTGTTATTACTTCTTTTTATAATCAACTCCTTCATTTGAGTCATTCCTCTTGGTTTCTTTTTGTGTTTTCTTTCACTTTGACTACTTTGTGATGGTGTAAATTGATAAACATCATCTGCACCTTCATTTTCTATGTCAATAATTACCTGTTAAATAATAAAACCACAAATGTAGATCAAAAATTAAGCTAAAAAATAATAAGCATGTAAACATAAGAGATAATATATTTAAAAAAATAAAACATTACTCCATAAAGATATAAAAATGAAATAAAAATATATAACTTATTTGATTTGTACCTTATTGGTTTCTTTCTTTGATTATCAATCCAAATACCTTCACCATCATCTTGTAAACATGTAACATCACTTTCATTAATGTCTTCTATTAAAGCCTTCACCGAAACTCCTTTTGAGAATATTTCATGAGCAACAAGTATTTCGTTCTCATCTTCAACTCCTAAATTTTGATATTCTTTTGGTTCTGTTGCAAGAACAATTGACCATCGAGCATCAAGTGGATTATTGACGTAAAATACTTGTTTTGCTTGTGTTACCAATATAAATGGATCATTCTTATGACCTATCTTGTTTAGATCAACTAAAGTGAAGCCTAACTCATCTTCTCTAACCCCATGGTTACTCTCCACCCATTGACACATAAACATCAGAAACCGAAATGTGACAAAATCAAGTTCTCAAATTTCCTCAATAACGCCATAGTATACCATATCACCCTCTATTGAATTTTTATCATTCGAACTTGAAAATTGTATGGTTTTTGCAACAATACTTATCCCACTATTTTGGGTTATTCTTATGTTGTCGCGGTCTCTTGTGCAAAAATAAACATTGTTAACTTGATAAGCATTATACTTAATTATATCCAATGAAGGTCCACGTGATATCCATTTCAATGTATCAGATAGATTATGTGTTGCCTTGTTCATTTCAACTACAATCTATTCAAAATGCAAAATTAACAATTAGAAAACCCAACGTATTAGTACTCATACTCTAAAATAGGGAAAAAATAAAATCATATTATTAATTATAACAACTAATTGGAATTACCCGTTCCGAAACTAACTAATAAAAGTTTGATGATGTTCATCATGGATCCACTTCTCTTTTTTTTATTTCATTGAGAATTGTATTTTGATCCAATTTATATGCTCCCTTCAAAAAATCATCGCTAAAGTAAACATTATTATTAAAGAATTCAACATTCAATCAATACAAATCTAATTCACAATAAAACTTACTCGATGAAAGGTTGGACTTTAGCTATAGTTTGTAACATAGCACGATATGCTTGGCCTAGTTGTTCTCATTTAACTGCACACACAACACCCCCACTTACACTTTTATTAATATTTGAAGATGCGGGTACTCCGATTGCTTCTACATTTGCCAAATACTCAGAACAAAACTCAATAGCTTCTTATGCGATATAACACTCTACAATGCATCCTTCTAGTTGGCTTCGATTTCTAAGATATCCTTTTAGAATTTTCATTTCTCTCTCAAATGGATACATCCATCTCAAATAAACAGGATCACATAACTTCACTTCTCTAACCAAATGTACAGTAAGATGTATCATTATATCAAAAAAACTAGGAAGAAAAAACTGCTCGAACATGCACAATGTTACAACAAGTTCACGTTGTAGTTC
>JXTB01000451.1:38877-78584 GCA_002914805.1 Parasponia andersonii
TGTAGGCATAGTGCTGAACTGGACAGTGGGCACAAGACAGGGAAGGGTCTAAAGGAAATTATTTATACTGAAACATTTAAGCAAGCACGATCATATATTTAATTCATATCATTGAGCAACATGTCATCCATTACTTTACTTACGAAGCTGTAGCTCATTATAGTCTTGTGTTACTGGTAATGATTGAGATGACAGCATGAGCTTTTGAGTTGAAGTAGAGGCCCAACCTTGGTGTTGTACATATGAGTATTTTGACCACTTGTGGGGGTCTCTCAATAATACCTATTTTGTGTTTTAATACTTATTTACTATGTATTGTTTTGTAATATATGTATATACTGATCATGTCTATAAGTAAAGTCAGCTATCCATAGAGTTTTAAAGAAAATAAAAAGTTTGAATTGGCCCGTATTTTGGAAAAATAATTATAGGATTATCTTCCAAAAGTAACGCCTTAAAAATAGAATGTTAATAAATTTCCACTAGTAGTAGGAGGATAAAGAAGGCGTTACATGCACTTACTGGATGAGATGATGAACTAACAGATAAATATTGTCAGTCGCTATTCAATAAAGAAGTTTGAGCTGTAGAACTTCTTACTAGATTAAAAATTCCTACCATAAATATTTTTGATGGGAAAACTGATCCACAAGACCATATGGATCAATTCAATGATCTAATAGAGCTTCACTGGGTTGATGACCTAGCACATTGCAGATGTTTTCTTGTAACCCTCATAGGTACGGCAAAGAAGTGATTTGGAGGACTTTAGTCTGGTTCAATCTCATTCTGGCAGCAACTTCAAACATGATTCTTACGACAATTCAAGGGCTGCGAAGAATTTTAAAGTTCCATTAATCAGCTTGTCTACTATTTGTCAGGGTTTAAAAGAAACTTTACAATCATATCACAACCATTTTACTTTGGAGTTGGCGAAAGTCAATAACCTACCTAAAGAAGGGGTCCGAACTTTAATGATTGCCGGAGAGCGACTAGAGACTAAACTCTGGGAAGAATTGTTAGAGTGAGAATGTAAGACTTTTGAGGACTTCTATCATAGAGTTGATCGACATCTAAAGGTGGACTCTTCTCAAGAAAATCTTCATAAGATGAAAAAGAAAAGTGGAAAATACACAACCAAGGATGTGACCACAACAACCAACAATAATAATAAGAAGTCAAAAAAGAGGAAGAATGAGCAATCAACTGAAAAATAGCCCGAGCCAAAGAAGTAGAAGATTCTAAGGGCTCCCATACAATTCAACAATTATATCGAGCTGAGTGCACTCATAGATCATATTTATATGGTCATACATCAGCATGGCCAGTATCGTCAGCCAGGGCTAATGAAGTGGGATAGGGTAAAATGTGAGCCCAATAAGTTTTGCCAATATCATAATAATATTGGACACTACAACAAATACAACACGCTGAAATATGATATTGAAAAGTTGATCAAAGAAAGGCAGCTATGGCAATGTACCAGGAGAGACGATGGAGGTTTACATTGATGACATATTGGTAAAATCAAAGATCACATTAAGCACCTTGATGAAATGTTCAAAATCATTTGAAAGGATTAGATTAAGCTAAATCCCTAGAAGTGCATGTTAGGAGTTAGATTCGGCAAGTTTCTGGTATTTATGGTCAATCAGTGAGGTATCGAAACTAATCCTCAAAAGATCTAAACATTGATTAATATGCGGTCACCGCGTAGACCTAAAAATATGTAGAGCCTAGTAGAAAGAGTGGCTACATTGAGCTGATTTGTCTCAAGGTCAACTGACAAATGTCAAATATTTTTGGAGGTGTTGAAGGGATCAAAAAATTTTGAGTGGATTGAGAAGTGTAAGCAAGCATTCCAAGATTTGAAGAAACACTTGGTTCTCCTATACTCTTGTCGAAGCCAAAAGTCAGAGAAAAATTTGTACTTATAACTCGCCATTTCTAAGCATACGACAAGCGCTGCATTAATTCAAGAAGAAGAAAATATACAGTGACCTGTAAATTACATGAGTAAAAGACTAGTCGATGCCGAAATAAGATATCCAAAGATAGAAAAATTAGCACTAGCACTTGTCATTACATCTCGAAAGCTTTGACCATATGTCTAGGCGCATTCCATCAAGGATTTCACAAATTTTCCATTAAAATTTGTTTTGCAAAAGCTTGGAGCATCAGAACGATTACTCAAGTAGGTAGTTGAGTTGAGCTAATTCGACATCAAATTTTTGATTTCACACTTCGATTAAAAGTCAAGCTCTCGTAGATTTCATTGTAAAGTTCACTTATGATGTTGATCTTTTGACAAAAGTAGTTGAGAAACCTATAAGAGATTTAACAAAATTACAAAAGCTATATGTGGATGGATCATCAAATGAAAACAGAGTTTGTGTGGGCTTGATGTTAATTAGCTCAGAGAGGTATAATATCCATTGTGCAGTTTACTTTGAATTTTCAGAATCAAGTGGTCAAGCAGAATATGAAGTACTGATTGTTAGACTTAAGCTCACATAAGAGATAAACTTAGAGATAATCAAGATGTTAAGTGATTTCCAATGAGTTATTTGCCAAGTAACTAATGATCACCAAGCAAGAGTACGGAAGATGTTGGCCTATTTGCAAGAAGTACAACGTCTCTTCTCAATGTATACCATATATATTATTCAGATACTACCTCGCAAAAAAAATAGCTAAGCAGATGGCTTAGATAAATTGGCCTCGACAAAGGATATGGGGTTACTGAAGTCGATAATCACCATCCATGTGCTTGTGTAATTAAAAAAAATTTACTGATCAGCTCACACTTATGGTCGAAGGACGCATCTCTAGGTTAAGAATATACATACCTCATGGTCGAGACATATCTCTATGAGATTGAATGAATGCAACTATGGGACTTCAAAGATATCTTCATTCAGTTGATCATACCTCGATAAGATCTTTATTCAGTTCTTGAGCCCTTTATATTCAAGCTTCTATATTATATATGAGCTCCCTATTATGCGAGCTCTCCCTCCATATTCGAGCTCCCTATTACAAGAGCTCTGTATTATATTTGAGCTCTTTACTATCTTTGATCTCGATGAGATCTTTACTCTGTTCCTCAGACCTTCAAGATCTCTGGATCATTGAGCTTTCTATTATGTAAGCTCTCCACCATGTTCGAATTTGTTATCTTTGACTTAGATGAAATCATTACTCAGTTCAAAAAACTTTGACAAGATCTCTACTCAATCATTTAGCTCTTCATGTTTGAGATCCATTATATTTTAGCTCCATCATATTCAAGCTCCCCAAGTGCGAACTCTTCATACTATATGAATTTTCATCGCAACTATCAGTAATTCTTCTCAAGTCTCTTTATCTCATATTGACTATTATGCATCTACTAGCTCGTGGGATATCTTTATATATTTCAATATCTCCGTCAATAAAAGTTAATGCATTTTATTCTTGTAATCTATCTTTATTCTTATGAGCTGTCTACTTACAATTTTATGGCATTTAATGCAACACCATAAAAATGGGGGGATTATTCGTCATTCGAATTGTTCAATAAAAGCATTATTCCTTCAATTTATTATCTTGATATGTTTTGTTCTATTGTTTGTCATTTATAGTTTTGTCACCACCTTCGAATATCATAAAACTCGGGGAGCAGTAGGATTAGACTATGTAATTTCCTACTCGCTTCCTAAGAAACTATGTAAATATTTATATTAGAGGGGTTTGAGATTGCCAAATTTCTAAAATTCTTAAAAATCTTAGAAATTTCTCCTCGCTTCATGCCTTAGGATATTGTATTACGCGATATCCCTCCTCAAACAAACAAGTGACTAAGTAAAACATCCATAGTATAATATGATATATTGCTATTCATTCTATTTTGATAAGAAACTTTTGAAAAACACATTTGACTTTGCATCACTCACGCTCGCTATTTTTCATAAGTGACCTATGTTGGTAAATTGACCTAACACTTAGGAAAATCATGCATGCATGCAGATATGGAAAATACATGATCATATAATTACTATTACTATAATTAGAATAGTTACAAGATAAATAGTTATTACAATTAACTATTAAATATTAATCTAATTAAACTCAAATCTTTTATATTCTAATTAATCTCATTAATTACGAATTTAAATAATCTATGGATAGTAATTATTTAAATCTAATCTGATTAGATTTAGTTTCGAATTAAATTCAAAAACTATATCTTAATTTAAATCAAATTTAAATTAAAGATAATTACTAAAATTAAATTATTCAAATTTAAACTATCATGATTTATGGATAATTATCTAATCATATTTTATCACATTAAATATCAAATTAATTTGAATAGTTGTTACTTTTTTAAATTCGAAATTTAAATAAAACTGATAGGAAATCTTATCTGATTTCAATAATTAGTAGATATCCTATTCAAATTCAAATTAACTATTAGATTTATCATGATAATATCTAATCATATCTAATCCCATTAAATATCTAATTAATTTGAATAATCATTATCTATTTAAATTCAAAATACAAATAATAGAGATAATATAGGAAATCTTATCTAATTTTAAAAATTACTAGATCTCCTATTCAAATTCAAATTAAAATTAACTTTTAGATAATATCTTATTTATCTAATTAATTCAAATTTAACATTATCTTAAAGTAAATCAAATTTAAAATAGGATAAATAAAAAATAGATAACTATCCTAATCTAATTTGAATAGTTTCCTATTTTAAAATTTGAATTCAAATTAAATAATTATCTAATTAATTGACCAATAAATTAATTTAGAAAAAATTGGTAGTGGCAGAAACGCCACCACCGAAGGCAAAAAACGGAGCAATGGGTGGTACTGCGCACGGCAAAGCTGTGTGCGCTAGGCGAGCTGGCCGCTTGCATGGCGTGCTTGACACAGTAGCCCCATGCCTGAGCGCTGCAAGGGCTATGCGCTGGCTACACGCAAGGGCTGCTGGCCACGCATGTGTCACGCCCATGCCCTGCTGGCTGCACATGGGCAACATGCGGGCATAGCGCGAGCCGCGAACGAGACACGCACAGGCCGCACGCAGGTGGTGCACAGGCTGTTGCGCACTGGTGCGCATGGTGAGCCGCGCGCGTGGGGCTAGGGCTGACCGAAATATATATATTTTTTTAAATGTTGAAAAATTTAAAACAACATCAAAAAATTCTAGAAAAAATTCAGATTTTCAAACTCTTTGAAACATATTCATGAATCTATCAAACATAAAATTCAAGAACACCCAAATCTAATTTTGCTAGATTCACAATCCACAATTTTTCTCACCATGCTAAAATCAATAGTATACATAATTAAATATCATTCATCACCATGAATCATTTAACTATCATAAACAAAAATTGCTCAAACTCAATCACATAACCTAGATATTCAATTCTAGATCAATATTATGCTATACATATGAACTTAAGCTCTTGATACCAATTGTTGGTAAATTAACCTAACACTTAGGAAAATCATGCATACATATAGATATGGAAAATACATGATCATATCATGAACGTAGTGGAAAAATAACGGATTTAGGTGTTAAAATTTTCACATGAAAATAGTTTTCATAACCATATAGCACACATTCATCATATACAGGAACATGTATAATATAAATCAAATCTAGATACAAAACCCTAGAGATGAGATTAAGGTTTACCTCTTGTAGCATGTCCTCCTCGATCTCCTTATTGATGGTAATCAAACCTCTAACCCTAGATCTTCTGGTCTATGCTCTTGCTCTTGGTTAACGAAGCGAGTGGGCAACAAGTCGAAACCTTTGTTAGAGAAAGATCAAGAACGCCTTCTTGATCCTATAGAACACCGGAATATGAGATGAGACTATGAGATTGTAGGAAATATTTTTCTCTATCCCTTAGCCTAGGTTAGCTGAAATCTCTCTCTCTCTCTCTATGCCTTATGCATGTGACTCTATATGAGTTACTGTGTAGTTTTTCCTTTCATATATCTTATATATATGGGACCAAAACTTGCTAACCCTAGTCCAATTAGGATTAGGCTTGTTCTCCAATTTAGGCTTTAGGTGTATTTTTATAAATATATCCAACTCATGACAGGAAAAAACTATTAGAGAAAGGAAGGCAACAATATGCAAATAAAACATTGTACTCTTCTCATGTTCTAGTATAAGCATTTCTCCACTATTAAAAATACAAACCAAATAATTGGCAACCAGGAAAAAAAAAAACAAATGGCAATTGTCATGCTATGAATCGAATATGATTAATAGACCCAACAAAAATAATATGAGTTATGATAGGGAGAACCATATTACAAAAGAAGGGATACAAAACTTTACTACAACCAAAGAACAAGAAAATTATTTCATGCTTATTCATTACGACTAGAAACTCAAGCAAAAAACTAGGAAAAGCAAAATCTTGAAACCAAAGGTACATTGCATCTAATCTCAAGGTCAAAAATGAATTACATGGGCTGATAGTTTTTGGTTAAGGCTAAGAAAAGCCTAACCCAATACCCTTACACTGCACATGACAATGTGTGATCCGAAAAGTTACTGATAAGATGAAATAACCAAAATTTGTTTTAGAACAAATTTTCACACCATTATATATTTCAGAAGGACTAATGAAGTAAAGAAAATAACAAGTTTTATTGATTGTTTTTGCTATATACCAAAACTCTTACTTGCAGAACAGCAAGAACAAAGCAATTACAAAATAAGAACTGCATCAAGACATCAGCATGATTCAATATTTTTTATGTAGAATCAAGGTATCCAAATTCACTATACCTCCTTATGTCCATTTAAATCAAATATTAGCACCACAAAGACAAGGATTTTCTATATATTCTTTCAAATCTCAACACACTAGTGCAATATGAACGCTCATGCAAATAAACATGGTCAATATAAGTAGCATGAAGTGCAGTAATTTAAAACAATATTTTCCTCATCTTAGAGAAATGTAAATTAAAGCCATGCATAGAAGACTTACTTTCGAATGCATTCATTGTAAAACCCATAAACTTGAGTAATCTGCCACAAATTAGTTATAGTTAGCTCAATATTAAATAAAGAAGCTTCTTTATATTTTGATGAGAAACAATATAGAGCTTTTCACCACCAATTAAAAAAAAATCAATATAGAAGCATCATGTCCAAGGGTTGAGCAACTTAAATTTTAAAACATTTCCTTTTTCAGTTTGTCCTCGTGTAGTCTGAGTTCTACATAGAAAAAAACCAACCGTAATTTTAGAACGCTGAAAAAGTCTAGAGGTTCAATCAGAAAATTAAATGATGAACAAAACTATGGATCCTTCTTCTAGTAATTAGTATCCAAGCCTTAAACACTTTTAGGGGCAACAGAAAAACTGACAAAATGAAACATAAATATTGCAAACACAAACCAGACGACTTTCATAGTTTCCTCTAAGAATTGTAAAACATACAGCTAGAGGAAATTAAATGATAAATAAAATATACAGCTAATAACATATCTTCATGCTAGGGATTTTGAAAGCCAAACAACAAAATGCAGAGAAAACAACTAATATATTTTTCCTACACGTGCTTGTACATGTACTTGTTGATATGTAAGTTAAATCGCTAATATTAGCAACCATGATACACCAAATTTGTATTGACGTTTCTTTCAAAAAAACATAAGATAAAGCAACAATTCTGGAGTTTTAACGTACCGTCACAATTTCAACATAATAATACCCACAGTCCCACAATATCATATAAACAAAATACTTGGTATTGGGATACTTCAAATGACAATAATACATCAAATTCACTGAGAACAAAATTTACTAGAAAAAGTGCAAGAATCTTAATGGAAAAACTGGATGATCAGCTCGTAGAACAGAAAAAACATAGGAAGCTAATCTATTATGAGAATTACAAACACTTAGTCTACATGCTTGTTGAACAAATTATAAGATATTTCTATTTTTCATGTTGAACTCAACTGGGAAAGATGGTTGTAATAATGTGTTTGCTTTTGGTTTATCGATTTTCATTTTGCAGGAATTTCAATCCTCTAGTATCTGTATAACCTTACTTCATTTTGTGTATCTAACTATAGTTATTTATATTTTTTAACAAATTATTGTCAATGTAACTTTTGTGTTCCCATGGGCCTCCCTTAAATAATTATAGTTAAAAAAACCATTAAAAGAAAACATTTATTGAAAAAATTGACTTACGGAAAAAGTGAAACAAACATAAATAATGAATCCTAAAGAGTCGGAGACAGAAGAAGGGAAAAAAAAAACCTAAAGAGAACATGCCCCCCTAAGTACGGAAAAGGTCAAAGTCAAAACAAATACCATTTCTCTAATTCGAATAAGTTCAGCAAGGTTATCAAAATTCCATGAATATCACCACGATTGGTCACAAGGATTTCAACAGGCTGTGAGACAGGAAACAAATAAATTAATTTATCACATTTAACAAAATTTTTACCGCTTTCTTCACAGAAAATCTAATGACTTAAAATAGATTACTAAGAAACTAAATAACTGAGAAATAAAATTACTCTAAGTAACATTAGAAACACTTCTTACCAATCCAATACTGACAATGTAGGAACAAAGTTTTCTTAAACCGAATAGCATGAGCGGAGATTAAAATTACAGGAAAAATAAAAAAACAAAGCAGAGCTGCTGATTTTTGTACGTTTGGGAAAAAAAGAAAAAAAAATGAAGTTAACTTAAGGTAAACAAATTAGTTTCAAGCATGTTAGCGGGCTGTACCAGGACATTGCTTTCATCCATTATGATTTCCTTGGCTACAAGGTCTAACCTACAACTAAGAAAAAGTAAATAAGATTACCCTTTAACTTGTTGGTTCACAAATGTTCTCCCAGGTCCCAGAAAGAGTGTGTGAGAGGAGTTTATTCAATGTACAAGAGTCTGCACTAAAAAATTCATGACAAAGAGATAACAAGAGGTGTTTTGGCCAAGACTTTAGAACAATCAATTCGTTTATATAAAATTTGCAGTATGTACCATGAATCATACTATAATAGTAAGGCTACACTGCACAAACTAATGTCTCCTTGCAGTCAAAACCACGTGAAAACACCAGTTAGCTCCAATTAAATATATTCCTTCATGCCTCCTAACAGATGGCATTGACCAAAATAACAAAACCAAAAGTTCCCAAACTACGCTGTCATCTCCACAAGTCCCAATCAGAGCGCCACAAAATATCAGGTGGCTTAGCACAATTGCCATAGATATTGTAGAATGCTGAACTAGGCAAATACATATAGCCATATCACAAATATAAAAACAGGCATTCAGCGGCCTACTGGTCTCCATTATATTTACAGTTTAAAGTTAAGAAATTCATCTCTAACACCTGATTATCCTGATAATCGGTAAGTCAATAGCAAGAATATTAATTGTCGATGGATCCTCCAAGCCAACCCATTAGACGGGTGCCCTCATAAAAATCGTCATGTTATATACGATATGACGTGCTTATATGTTTTCTTTCTTCTATTCCTGTCTATTGTTGAAGGACTAAGATTGATTCCTCGACTCATTATATACTAATTAAACCAACCTCAGAGTCATTCAGATAGGATTGTCCATTCGAAACATGTTTCACATTTCAAACTCTGGTTACACCTCATCATCTGTCCAGCAAAATAAAGACAGACTCCACCAGCTTTTAAAAGCACAATTCGACCAAACACTTCAATTTAGATATTATTTAATAGATTAAAATCATACAAAACGAAAAAATATATAAAAATAGGGGGGAAAAAAAAACTTTGTGCAATACAATATCTTCAATGCTTCTTGGGTTGGGGTTTCGCATTCAAATGTAGTCCCTTTTCGAATAGTACGCTATGTTTCAAGAGCATAAGTTAAAATTCTAATCTAGACTACTCTAGATGGGCATAGTTAATGCCCTTTTCCATTTTTAATTAAATCCCATCTTAGTCCTGAAAATGATCTCAATATTTCACACAAACCCAATAAAGAAAACACCATTTCTCACATCTGGAAACTGATTTGGGCCTGAATCAACTTACTATAGAAACCTAAACTGCACCCAATAATCAATTTAATTTAAAAAATAAAAGGCATTACATACATCCTTCCTCAAATTTTCTGGGTAACAAAACCGGCCCTAACGTTCCTAGAGAAACAATGAAATTTATAGCCATTCAAAATTAGGGAAAAATTAAATCAAGAAAAAGAAGTGAGAGAAAGCGAGACTAAAACCTGTTGCGCATAGATCGGAGTCTGAGGATATAGAATTCATTCCCATCTCGCTCTAAATCCGAACTAGGATAAGGCTATCCCGATTAGAGATAACCCTAAACTTCCCCATGCTTAGAGATTAGTTCTCAAAAATTGCATGCTGCTATGTTGGAGAAAGTGGAGAACAAAGACCAAGGGGTGGAGTTACAGAGAGAGAGTGCGACAGAGAGAGGGATTATAGTTCTGAAGTTTAGAGAGAGAGCACGAGGGGATTGAGAGAGAGAGAGAGAGAGAGAGCGTGAGGGGATTGAGAGAGAGAGAGAAAGAGAGCGGGGCATGGTTCTTGCAACAGACGCTCTTCGAGCACACTTTGTTGAGATCGGTGAAATCGATACATGTTCTCCACTTCCCATTGGGTTTCTTTACTAAAACTGGGTTTGCAAGCCAGTTTAGATAGAAAGATTCCCTAATGAATCCAATCTCGAGCAGCTTCTCTTCCTCTTCTTTCAATGCGACGTAGCGTTTTGGATTCATGGCTCTTCCTTTTTGCCGTACAGGCTTCTTCGTTGTATCTATATTGAGGCGATAACACATAATATTCGGATCAATCTTCACCATATCCGAATGTTGCCATGCAATGATATCCAAGTTTGATTTCAGAAAAGCAATCAATGAAGCTCGTATGGGTTCTTGAAGTTTTGCTACGATTTTTAGAACCTTGGAAGACTTATCAATCGGCAAATCTTCCAAGTCTTCTATAGGTCCAGACTTGACCTCTTCATCGACTTCTCGAGGGTTGAGGTCTTCGATTGATGTTCTGGCTTACGCTTTGCTTAATGCTTCTCTTTGTAGCTAGACCATCATTGTGCAAGGTCTTATATCTTTTGTTGCGAGCTATATTGAGTATTATAACAAGTCCTCACGTCATATTGGTTGCCTCGCACCTTGCCTACTCCCTGTTGAGTTGGGAACTTCATAGCGAGGTGGTAGATTAAAGTAACTGCTCGAAATTCTCTCAGTGTTGGTCTTCCTAGTACAGCATTAAGTGCAGAGGGACAATCCACAACTAAGAATTGGGTCACCGTTGAAACCCTAGGATAAGTTCCAACATTGACCATTAACTCTATCATGCCTCTAGGAATTATGCTATTGCCAGTAAATCCATAAAATGGAGTGACAGTGGGCTTTAGGTCGCTTTCATTTAATCTCATCTTCTTGAAGGCGTTATAGTACAAGATGTCGACGTTCTTGAAGGCGTTATAGTACAAGATGTCGACGGCGCTTCCATTATCGACCAATACTCGCCATAGCTACGTGCTTTTATAGTTGATCTTTATGACAAATGCATCATTGTGCGGGTAATGGATCTCTCTGGCATCCTGCTCTGTAAAGGTAATATCCATATCCGGTACCTATTGAAGCTTTCGTGGTCGCTGCTCGAGATGTATGACATTAGTTAATGGTTGCTGTCGTGCTTCTCGTGCGTACCTATCTTGCACTCTCTTGGAATCTCCACTAATGTGCGGTCCTCCAAAAATAGTTCACACCTCGCGTTGAATTTCTAGAGGTCACTGTCAGTTTTCTTCTCGCCTTTCATTGTTTTGTTTAGTATGTTGCTGCAGCCGCCCTTCTTTGATTAATCTTTCAATTTCATCTTTCAAGGCAAAGTAGTTATTGGTATCGTGTCCAATGTCATTGTGATACTGGCAGAACATGTTGGGGTCACGCCTCGCTCTATCTCTTTTCATCGGTTCTGGTTGATGACATCGTTTCTGCTGGTTGGTGACCGCATAAATATGATCTATGGGTGCGTTCAGTTCAGTATAGTTGTTGAACCTCATGGGAGCTCTTGAATCTCATTACTCCTTTTGTTCGAGTTCTTGTCATTATTGTTGTTGTTTGTGGTTGCATCTTTAGTAGTATCCTTTCCTCCTCCCTTTATCATCTTATGAAGATTCTCGCGTGAAGATTCCACCCTTAGATGTCGACCAACTCTTCGATAGAAGTTTTCAAGGGTTCTGTATTCTTGTTCAAGTAACTCTTCCTAAAGTTTAGTCTCTGGTAGAACCCTAGTCATCATTAGAGTTAAAATACTTTCTTCAGGTGGGTTGTTGACCTTTGCCAACTCCGAGGTAAAACGATTTAAGTAAGATCGTAGAGTTTCCTCCAGACCTTGCTGAATAGCAGACAAACTTACCAGTAGAACAGTAAAATTCTTTGCAGCTTGGAACTGCCTCAAGAACGCAGTCTGAAGCTATTGCCAGGATGAGATTGAACTAGGATTGAGTCCTCGGAACCACTTCTTCATTGCTCCTATTAGAGTTACAGCAAAGTATCTGCAATGTGCGAGATCATCGACATGATGAAGTTACATCAGGTCACTGAAGTGATCCATATGGTCCTGCAGATCATTTTTCCCATCAAAAGTGTTAATGGTGAGAAGTTTGAATTCAGTAGGTAAGGCAGTAGCCCGAACCTCCTCGCTGAATGGTGATTGTTGGTACCCATCAGCGAGCTCATCGTCCCAGCTGGCAAGTGCATCAAATACGATCCTCAAATTATGAACATCGACATTCGGAGGGAGAAAATTCTCTCTTACTGGCAGTAAGAGTGGCCTTTGGTTGTTGTCACGATATAAGGCGGGTTAGTCAGGCAGGGTTTATTGCGACCTTTGTAGGGATTCCAATGAAATAGTATGACGAGATCGACTTCAGTTATTGTGATGCGATGTGAATCACTCTTGACTATGTCGTTGCTCTAGATATTGTCTTAAGTCTGTAGGATTTTATCGAGATTCCCTACTAATCCTTTCAAAGACACTCCTTGACTGTCATTTTTGCTCGTTGTTTAGACAATTACGATTGATGGTCGCTCTCCGAGAAGGTTGTCCACGATCACAATCAGTGCTCAAACTTTCAGTATCAGATTTCAGTGACAATGTTGCGACCTTGCCTTTTACCTTGGAGGTGCAATCTCCATGACACTCTTGTCAGGCTTTATGCTGGTCGTAGTTTCCTGTCTCTAAGATCTGAATTCCTCTCTCAGGTTATTGAGCAGGACGTTCATGATGTGGTAGAATTACCATCTGTCCCTCAACGAGTCATTGTAGAGAGTCATTAATCTAACTAGTGATTTGCTAAAGGTTCATCAGTGTCTCCTCCATGCGATCCTATCTTTGGACAATATTTTCTGGTGCGGTCATGATAGGTTGATCCTGAGCAGGATCTACTTGTGCAGCAGTAGTACTTTGGGGATAATTTTGGCTGGTTCCAGTGTCTCTAGTAGTGTTTCTGATATTTGCCATTGTTGAAAGAAGCAGAATTGACAAACTTTTCTATTGGAGTAGCCGTCCTTCTAGTGCCAATTGTTAATGGAGAATTGTAAACAATGAATTTAGAAAATTGCAAGATATGGCTTGTGTGTGAAAAGGGTTAATCAATCAAAGTAAATAAAGAGACAAGAATTTTATAGTGGTTCAACCCCAAAAAAGATGAGCCTCTGTCCACTGTTTTTCACTATTTTCTAGAGAATTACAAGAGTTTTGTTAAGTCTCAAGGTTGGAAATCCAAGAGCTAAAAATACAGAGTGTCGTCCGGAAAGAAGAAAGTCCAAAGAAAAAAGTCCCTCACAGCAACATTGAACTCCCCTTATATAGGTAAGGGTAGCTCAATGTTTCCCAATTATGAAAATAGGTAGGTGTATAATTAGAAAATACAATTTGAGTAATAATATAACTGGGTAATAACTCAAATGAGCCGACTGGTGATCTTGAAAGAGAAACTTTTGTTTCCCTTTCTTTGTAGATTACTCGCTCGACGCAACTTAGTTTAGTTTCCCTTTCATTCTGGTCACACTTAATTCGTTCAGAGGAGGTCGCAGTTTATTCGGAGGGAGGTCACATTCAACTTACTCAGAAGATGTCACACTTAACTTACTCGTGCGACCTGATACGTCCACTTAGTGGCTAACTTTCCCTTTTTGGCATTGACCAATATCTAGTTTTTAGACTGCACAATAGAGATGACTAGTAAAGTTGCTGCGGGGATCCTCTCCTCTGAAACTGATGTAAACATTGAACTTTTTCCGATAGGCTGAGGCCGAGGCTAAGAGCGGAACCCGATTAGGATCCATATATATATATATATATATATATATACGGAAGAAGATATCTTTCTAATGCAAAAACTAAACTCGATGGGTACCTTGCTTCCTTCTTCATATATCGAAAAATAAGCCGACCACTTAAGTCATTAATGAAAGTATAAGTAGGAAAGTATGTGATGACTAACCTGATGATACCAATAAGACTTAGGTTGTTTAATTTATTTTTCTTACTTTGAAGAGAATAAGAGAACATGAAATCCATCAACTCTACGAGGGAACATGGTCTCAATTATATTTTATTATTATTTTTCTGATTTTATATACATTTATTGGATTCCACCATAGTCTTTTTAGTTTCTAATTGTATACATTTTATCCTATCTAATACGATTTTTCATTTCCAAAATAAAAAAACTAATATGAGTTTTTGGTCATTGGGGGAGCGAGAACTTCTTTCGAGTGAGGACCGTAAATTCTAAGACAAACAAATTATTTTCGGTTGATTTTTTTTTTTCCACGAGTTTTAGTAAATGAGATTAATAGTTTTAAAACTAATTCACGTTAAGAAGATGCACAAGTTTTAAAAACGGAATGATTTTAATATATTAAACAAAGTGAATAGTTTTGTTCAGTCTAATATAAAAATAAATTTAGTTATTGTACAGGGAATTACACTTAATTATTAAGTCTAAACCTCATGATATGTATTGGCAAGCTTAATCAAGGTCCCACTCATGTGTCGTTAAGTAGACAACGTTTTTATTTGACAAGGTTCAAATCACATCAGGAGTAGACGAAACTTATTATCCCTAATCGAGTAAGATAGAGATTGGGTAATAGTAGGTATTTTCCTTTAATTTGTAATAAATGAAGGTCATTAGTTAAACTCCATTTTTTAAAAAATAAAAAAAATAAATAAATAAATACGCAGGTCAAACAAAAGAGCTATAGCAACAGCTCGAAAACCGTTTATACTCGTTTATTTAAATATATGTGTATTATGAATTAATCCTACAACGAAAAGCCCTTACTGCCTTGCAAGATATTATTAACAATTTCCCACTACTCTACACTACATAAAGGCTAACTGATTTTAAAAAAATAATAAGAAACAAGCTTCATTTGTTTGAAATTATAATTGAATTAAACGCATGCGTTTGCTGACGAGAATGAGTGGTTTAAGAATTATTAATGCATATTTCTGCCAATTAATGACGGTCCATAAGTCAACTTTTTCGTATCTTGCTGGAAATTCCAAGCCCTTATAAGATATAAAGGAGCACGGGCCAGTAATCCTCTGCAATTATTTCTACTAATTGTTAGGCATATTATACGAACATGTAAAGAATAAAATAGAAACTTTGAAACCAAATATATGGCAATTAACCGGATAACAATTATATGAATTATTTTTTCAACAATACGAATAATATGCTATGATTAAATATACAATCAAAATCTCAAAAATAATTGAGTAACAAAAAATTCAAACCGTGACTCTTTTAACTCATTATGTCACGCCCCAAGACCAAGGGTATGACAACCGTCATTTACCCATAAAGATAAACATCAAAAATATGAAAAGCTTTGAATCCAATCGTTATTAAAATCTAAATAAATCCTGTAACACGCAAAATATCTCATTATAATAAAACACTAAACAATCTGAACCATCAATAATAATTTGCTAAATCTATATTGACAAAAGAAGCTAAAACCATAATAACAATCCAGTATATCTCAAATGACCAACAATGCCTCAAAATTGAAACTAAATAATATAATAGCTCTAAATAGTAAATCTGAATCTTCAAACGATCTCTCTCCTTTAAATATGAGTTCTACTTATTGACTATTTCTTGAATCTGAAAAAGATTAAACAATAAAAAAGTGAGCTCAATATCCAGTAAATAACTAGTTACCTCGACTAGTTGGATCAAGCATATGCAATTTGAAATGTTTAGTAAATATTTTATATAATAACTCTAACTTTGAAATCAATACTTTTAAAAACAAGGAAATGAAACTAACTAAAAACTAATTTAATAAAATAGAGAGTTTCAAAATTCTTTGTATCAAACTTATTCAATAATCAATATCAATTTCAAATTCTACTCTACAGTTTTGGTGACTACAGCCACACTTAATCCCTATGACTAAGTCCGAATCTGTTACAAATTACTCATGTAATCAGGTCCGAATCTACTACAGATAACCCCCGTAGTCAGATAAGAATCTATTATATTTAACTCTATAACTAGGTCAGTACTGTCCACATATAATTCTGTGGACTGAATCCACATGCATAGTCACTGAAGAGCGTTTCAAGACATTTAATTATTAAAAAAATTAACTAATACTTTTCATATTTATCAATAAGATAACAAGTTCCAAATTATTTTACAATATTAACAAATATAAACTTGATCCATATTTTATTCGAAAGATAGTTATTTCTTGTCAAAATAATTTTCAATTTACTAATAAATTGCTTGAAAATAAGTTCAGATTTACAAACATAATTTTCTTTTAAGAGAAAGCAAAAGACATTAATAGTAAAACAAAGTCAATAACAAAGATAAAAGGTTAGTTATTTGTTCGCCAGTCTAACCAATCTAACAAACTACCAGAAGAACCTATAGTTATAACAAGAATTATATAAGAATATTAAACACTTAATAGGTACCTTCAATCCTACTTAACACAATATCTAACCCGTTGCCAATGAACACTCAACATATTTACAACATTATCTTGCGTAATCTCGACATAAAAAATTCATAACAATTTCAAAATAATTCTAAAATTTGTGAAACTTGGGGGATAATTTTGGTCCTAAAAGTGCAAAGAACATGGTTGTACGGTGTATAGGTAAACCCTATGAAGCCAAGCAAGCCGCTACCATGTTATACTCTAAATGATCAAAATTATAAAATTTATCCATACTCGTACTGCTCACTTCAAGAGGACCAAAAGCACCAGAAAAGCCAGTCACAGTCTCCACTATGTTTTACCGTGTTAAACCAAAACTCAATAATCTATAACTTTTAATCTAGATATCCAAAATACGTAATTTTGATCTTATTTTGAATCTTACAATGAGAGTAATCAATATAAATTATTCTTAGAATTATGATTGCAACAAGAAGATGCTTAAAGAATTCTAAACCCTAGATGATGAATTAACCCCAAAATTCCCAACTAATAGATTGACAATTGATACGGAGTAATTCTTTATCTTAGAGAATTAAGATTCAACCATTTTGTAATCCTTCCTCTTCTTCCAAGTCTCTAAGCCATTTTGCTCCTCTTTGTGTAGAGCATTAATTTTTTTTTTTTATATCAGACTTTGAAAGATAATACATATAGGGTTTCCTAGTCTTCAAAATTATTGAATTATCCCTACTTAATTAACTAAACTCTTGGCCTTTTGGTCTTTTCTCCTTTCATTTATTTACTTATTTATTTATTTTCTTTTTTTCTAGGACTATACGGGTTATTACATTCTCTCCCACTTAAAATAAGTTTCGTCCTCTAAACTTCACGTATCTGTAGTCTCAAAAAGGAATGGGTGTTTTACTCTCATTTCCGCTTCTAACTCCCATGTAGCTTCTCTTTCAGTACGGTTGGTCCATTGAAACTTAACATAAGAAATAATCTGATATCTTAACATTTGTTCCTTTATATCAGCAATATGAAAATAATATTCTTCATAAGTCAGATCTTTTTTAAGTTGTATCAGTTAGTATTGAATCACATGACTAGGATCAGGAATGTATCTCTTCAGTATAGACATATGGAACACATTGTGGACGTTAGACAAAGCTGGTGGCAAGGCAAGTTTATAGGCTACCTTACCAACTTTATCTAATATCTCAAATGGGCCAATGAAACGAGGACTTAGCTTACCTCGAACTCCAAATCTCTTTACCCCTCTCATAGGTGACACTTTTAAGAAAACATGATCACCAAGTTTAAATACTACTTCACTTTTTTCGGGGTTTGCATAACTTATCTGACGACTTTATGCAACCAAAAGTGTTTCTTTGATCAATTTAATCTTCTCAATAGTCTGTTGTGCTATTTTGGGTCCCGTAATTACCTTTTCTCCAACATGATCCTAATAAATAGGAGATTTACATTTCCTACAATATAGAGCTTCATACAGTGCTACTTGCAGACTAGCTTGATAGCTATTATTGTATGAAAATTTTAGCAAGGGAAAAAACTCATCCCAAGAACCCTTGAAATCTATGGTGTAAGCTCTCAACATATCTTCTAGTGTCTTAATAGTTCTTTCTGACTATCTATCTATTTGTGGGTGAAAAGATGTACAAAAACTTAGCTTAGTCCCAAATGCTTTGTGTACAATACTCCAAAACTGTGATAAAAATCTAGGATCTCGGTCAGAAAATAATAACTACAAGAATCTCATGTAGTCTCACTATCTCTCTTGTATATAATTTTCCTACTCTCGAGAGAGAAAAAGTGATTTTGATGGCCAAGAAATGCACAGGTTTAGGTTTACGATCCATAATAACCCAAATTGCATCATTATCACTATTAGTCCTTGGCAATCCTGTTACAAAGTCCATAGTGATACAATCCCATTTCCATTTAGGAATCTCAATAGGTTGTCACAATCTTGTGAGTATTTGGTGTTCAACCTTTACTTGCCGACACACTAAATACTGTGCAACATACTAAGCAATTTCACTTTTCATGTTATTCCACCAGAAATTCTCTCTTAGATCCTTGTACATTTTAGTGCCTCTAGGATGTACTGTGTAGCTCCTGTTATGTGCTTCCCCAAGAACTTCCATCTTAAATTCTAAATCATTTCACACACACAATCTGTTTCCAAATCTCAAGGATCCATCTCTATGGATAAGAAACTTTGTTTTCACTCCTACCTCTATCTTAGCTCAAATCTTCTACAAATTAGAGTCATTAGATTGGGCGGCTTTGATTCTATCAATCAATAAAGGTTTTACATGTAACGCCCTCTTTATCCTCCTACTACTAGTGGAAATTTATTAACTTTCTATTTAGAATGCATTACTTTTGGAAGATAATCCTGTAATTATTTTTCCAAAATACGGGCCAATTCGAACTTTTTATTTTCTTTAAAACTCTATGGATAGCTGACTTTACTTACATACATGATCAGTATATACATATATTACAAAATGAAACGTAGTAAATAGGTACTAAAAAAACGAACTAAAAATAACTTCATTGAGAGACTATAAAATATCCCAAAATACACAAACTAGGCCCCCCACAAGTAGTCAAAATATCCATATGTACAATACCAAGGTTGGGCCTCTACTTCAATTCACAAGCTCATGTTGTCATCTCAATCATTACCTGCAACACAAGACAATAATAAGCTACAGCTCAGTAAATAAAGTAATGGACAACATGAATTAAATGTATAATCGTGCTTGCTTAAATGTTTCGGTATAAATAATTTCCTTTAGACCCTTCCCTGTCTTATGCCCACTGTCCGGTTCAGCACTGTGCCTGCAGGGCTTCCTGAATTAATGATATCCCATGGGTTCTCCTCCTGCCGGCTTTTACCACAATGGGGCTTGTTACTAACCTTATTCCATCGTTACCCTGTCGAGCTCAAGAGATAAGACGGCCCGAGACTGTAGTTTAGTCTATTATATAACTTAGAGGAGGAATATTCCGGCAAACCTTCTGACTAATCCTGTCACACTTGCCCCTCTCCTGGGGCTGCTACTCTGAAATTGTAAATATTTATCCCGCTTCCCCATAACAGTGACACAAAACCTTCTGAAAGTTACATGGTCTTAACTTCTTTATGATAAAATAGTTTTACACAATAATACTAAGGCATTTCATAAATCATATTACCTTTCTTAAACTTTTTCATAAAATATGCATGGTTATATGGTGTACATAATAATATCACACCAAAATTATCAAGCATATATATACTGAAATCGAAATACCAATAGTCATACTTATAACCAGAATAAATACAAAACATGGAAACATAATAGATATTTATATAGCACATAATTCTTGTGGAAAGAAATGAATTGTGGAATGGAACAATATCCTCTAGAGATTGGTGTGCTATTCACTTGTCATAGTTTACAGGTATTCAAAATGCACATTTTGCCAAAAGAATGCATCGAGATACTCGATCAATACCGAAATCAGAATTTTCATGAAATTAGGAAATTTGATCTTACAATAACTCAGAAGTATATAGATCACTTAAGGTACTTGGCAGTCAATAAGTAGCATTGGAAAACTATTCAAATGTATTAAAATATAAATGCTAGTTCATTAGCACAAAAATGATCCAAAATGGCACATAATTTTGTAAAACTAGTCCATTTGCTCCTAAATGATACCATTTCATTTTAAAAATATTTCGACAGCACCTCCCCTATTTTTAGGGTGTTCCCATATGATTAAAATCATGGTTTTAAACCTGCAGTAGCAATTAGAAATCCAAATTCCCACATATACACATCAAGAGGACCACTTAGAATAATCTAAGTACAATTGAACTCTTTTTTGGTTTTAACAAGTTTCAAACCACTTTTACACTTGTATTTCATCACAAGCAGCCACCAAATGAGTGTAATAGACAATAGGATCAATAAGATATATAATCTAAATTTAAGATATCAGATTACAAATATAGAATACTTAATCTATTACACATAAAAACACTTAACTCCATAAATAGCAAACTTTGAGGCTTTAGGCTTAACTTTAGTCCTCCACTTAAATTTTATGTTTCCAACAATATATAAGGGTTCCTAAGACCATTATTCATCAAATAATAGCTTAGGTTTAAGAGCTGAAATAAAAGAAATTCACTACAAATTCAAAATCCAACATAAACCTCACCTTAACTAGTTTGAGTCTTTGCTAGACTTCTTGCCTTCTATCTCCACCAAACTGATTTCCAAAGCTTAGAAATAGATTTTTGGACTTAAGAAGACCTGAAAAAACCATTATTTAAGTGGAAACAAGTAGAGAATCAAAATTAAAGGACAACACCTATAAAGAAGAACTTAATAGAATTACCTTGACTAGTTTTGGTTTATCTTGCTTTCTAAGGCTCCAATTTGAGTTCTACCACTTGGAAACTCTTGGAAATGTTTGAGAGAAGTTGAGAGAAGTCAGAAAAAGTATTGGAGAGTTTCAGGTCGTGGCTGGAGAGAAAGAAAAAACAAATGACCAGATTTGACCTAAAATCAACACTTAATGGCTAAGAAAAGGTTTAACTTAAATTCTAAGGGGTATTTTGGGTATTTTGCACATCACTTTCCATGTGTCCAGCTCTAGAACATCCTTAGCATAGTCACTACATTACTGATCACTCCTATACACCCAAATGTAGCCAAAGTTGGTGAATCCTACCTTAGAAAGTGAAAACTAGTCATACTTTGACTTATGATCCTATATGGCCAATCTTATTGTAATTTGGTGGAACCTAACCCCTTAACCAATCATTAAACATAAAAAAAAAAAGTCAATTAGACTCCAATTAACAATGCAAACATAGTATTAGCACTCAATTATTAGAATGCACAAAAACGACATTATGCGATTAAGCTTAATCTAAGCTAGCTTAGTGCAACTAAATACGAATTAGTGTCCTGAATGCCACCTCGTGCTTACCTGGAGCCGACAAATAAAATACTATAAATAAGTCCTAGACATTGAAGTAAGCCTATTTGATGTGTTAAACACACAGTGAATTTGGCTCTTAAGTACGTGAAAATTGCATTTTACCGAAAAACTACTATTTGACCAAGTTATCAACAAGTACGATCTTAATACATGTGCATATAGTATCAGTTTCATAATTATATTCTTTGTTCTTTTAGCACACTGAGCTCTCTCTCTGAGGATATTGAACCTTTACGCTGTATCGGGACACTTCGACAGTCATTAGTGTAATAACATGTATGTAAAAGTACATAATATAAGGAATCAGCATATTTTTATGAAACTAGTATTAATGACTTCTAGATGCCTAATATGTAATTAGAACATATTTATTATTGGCTCTCTTAATTATGTGAGGAGCTAGATGTCATAGCACATGCAAACTAGCTAATTATACTTTAGACTCTGGTACTCTTACTTCGATATTCAGTTTTGTCATATTTTCCAAAATGTTCTTCTGATCGATGATCAAAGTTGCCAAATTACCTGAAGTTTTCCTGCTCAAAACATCTGCTACCATATTTTCCTTCCTAGGATCGTAGTGAATAATCAAATTGTAATCTTTTCATAACTCTAAGCACTTTCTCTTCCTCATGTTTAGCTCCTTTTAAGTGAAGATATATTTTAAACTCTTATGATCAGTATATATCTCATATTTCTCTCCACAGAGATAATGTATTCAAATCTTAAGAGCAAAAATTATACCAGCTAACTCTAAATCATGTGTAGGGTATTTTTCCTCGTACCCCTTCAATTGTCTAGAAGCATAGGCAATGACCTTATCATGCTGCTTCAAAACACATTCTGAACCCTTCATTCACAATCTTCTAACCATTCAAATTTGACTCCCTTTTGACTTAGTTGTGTCAAAGGAACTGCTATCAGTGAAAATCCTTCCATAAATCTTTTATTGGATCTAGCCAAACCTAAGAAGCTATGAATCTCTAAAATATTTGTCGACCTATTTCACTCTATAATTGCCTTAACATTTTGAGGGTCAATATAAATTTCATCCTTTGATATTACATACCCCAAGAAAGATATATTCGCAAGATAAAATTCACATTTCTTTAAGTTTGCATAAAGCTTATTTTCTCGTAAAATCTGCAACACTTTTCTCAACTACTCTGCATATTCTTCTTTATTTTTTGAGAATACCAATACATCATCTATAAAGACCACCAAAAACTGATCAAGGAATAGGTGGACACTTGATTCATTAAGTCCATGAATGCAGCTGGGGAATTTGTCAACCCAAAAGAGATCACCAAAAATTCATAATGTCCATACCTCGTACGAAAAGCAGTCTTTAGATTATCTTCTACTTTAATCTTCAATAGATGGTAGCTAGATCAAAGATCAATTTTAGAGAAGACTTGTGCACCCTACAATTGATCAAATAGATCATCTATCCTTGGCAGAGAATATTTATTTTGTATGTTTACCTTGTTCAACTCTCGGTGGTCAATACAAAGATGCATGCTCCCATCTTTCTTCTTCACAAATAATATGGGAGCTCTGCATGGAGAAACACTTAATCTGATAAAACCTTTATCTAATAATTCTTGTAATTGTTCCTTTAATTATCTTAATTTTGCTAGTGCCATATGGTAAGGAGCTTTAAAAATTGAAGTAGTGTCTGATTAAATATCAATAGAAAATTTTGTCTCTCTATTTAGTGGCAATCCTAGTAAGTCTTCTGGAAAGAAATCAGGGAATTCATTCATAATAGCAATATCTTATAGCTTCAACTCATCTTGTTAGATATCTCGAACCATCACTACGTAGACTTCATAGCCATGTCTCAACATTTGTCTTGCTTGTAA
Organism: Parasponia andersonii; assembly: GCA_002914805.1. Lineage (NCBI taxonomy): Eukaryota > Viridiplantae > Streptophyta > Magnoliopsida > Rosales > Cannabaceae > Trema > Trema andersonii. The sequence continues at coordinate 62,793 of JXTB01000451.1, forward strand.
AATAGAAATCACATGAAGAGGAGTATATTTCAAATTTCCAACAAAAGAGAACTCAAGTTGGCCAGGAATGTAAAAATTGACTTTCTTTCCATGACAGTCAATAGAAGCAAGATATCTATATAACTAATCCATTGCTACTATGATATCAAAATCATGCATGTCTATAATCATCAAATCATCTAGTAACTCCTTATCCTTGATAACAATACTACGAGACTTACAAGCATGGTCAACAACAAAGGTGCTTCCAATTGAGGTGTCAATACATAAATCAGTGTCTATAGGCTCAATTAACATATCATGTTTCTTCACAAATTTAGTGGACACAAAAAAATGACTTGCTCCAGAGTCAAACAATACATATGCATATTTGGAGGATATAAGAATAGTACCTATCACCACATCATTCGAAGTCTATGCATCTTGCAATGTCATAGCATAAACTCTTCATTGAGCTTTAGGTTTCTGATTTCCTCCATTGTCTCTAGTATGTCTAGTTCCTTGAGAGGATTGAGTACTTTGAATACCTTGTGGAGTGTCTGAATTTTTGTTTAAAGGGCATGATACAAACTTACGCTCATGGCTTCCACAACAAAAACAAGCACCTGTGTTCCATCAATAATCCTTGTCTACATGATTCTTTTTACTGCGTCTTGTATGTTGAAGTCCACTAGCTTGAGTTCCTTACCTTTTCACTTGTCCACCTTAATTCTGACTCTTTTCTACTTCTGACCTGTATCTCTTCCTTTGATTATTGTCTCGATCCTCTTGAGCATTCTTGAGTCCCCTGTCTATCAGTAAAGCCTTGCTCACTATAGCTCCACAATTTTCTAATTCAAATGGCTCGACTCCTTATTTGATTCAGGAGCTTAAACCCTCTTCAATTCTTCGAGTTATGCTTTCTTCAGCTGCCACTAAAGTAAGAGACTAAAGTAAGAGCAAACTTTGACAATCTTGTAAATTCTGCCTCATACTGAGCTACTATCATGTTCCCTTGCTCCCGCTTGACATATTCTCTTTCTTTCTAGCGACGGATACTTTTGGGAAAATATTTCTCATTAAACACATCCTTGAAGCACCTCCAAGTCAAAGGTTCAAAATCTTGTTCATGTTGGCACTTTACCATTAACAACTAATTATATGCACCTCCTTATAGTATGTAAGTGACATAGGTCACTTTCTCAGCATCAGTGCTACCCAGGGCAGTAAAAGCATTCTCTATTTTAGCCAACAACTTCTCAACCTTTAAAGGGTCAGTTGCCTCTTCAAATAATAGCAGTGTGAGTTTTTTAAACTTTGACATTCCATTAGGTTGCCTATGTTGATTAACAAAATTTTGTTACTATTGTTGTTGCAGATGTTATTGTAGTTGTTCTTGTAATATCTCTTGCTGAGTTTGTTGATGTTGAACTACCCCAACTAAAGTTTCCATCAATGTATATAGTGTAGCTTGTTGTAGTTCACCTTGAATATTCCCAATACCATTATTGATATTTCCTTATTATTGAGCCCTTTTGTGTTGCCTAGCTTGTCAGTTGGCAATTCGATTTTTACAGGCTAAGTCCACCAGAGTCCTATTGTCTGTCATTTAAGCCTTCAAACATAAAATAAAATTTTCCAACATTACTTAATATTCAAGATAAAAACCAAAATAGCATAAAGATTACAACTATATAGCGTAATGACTTAACAATACTTATCAATCTAATCTTAGACGAGATCATCATTATAACTTAAGATAGACAAAATCAACATTTTAAGAAGGTTCTAAAGATCATAACTCAAATAAAACCATAATCTTAGATAAGATTTTAAAATATCATAGCTTAATCTCTGATACCACTTTTATTGTCATGCCCCAAGACCAAGGACATGGTAACCCCCACATACCCATAAAGATAAACCTTATAAACATAAGAGGCTTTGAATCCAATCGTTATCAAAATCCAAATAAATCCGTTAATACCCAAAATATCTCATCATAATAAAACACTAAACAATCAAAACCATCAATAACAATTTGATAATTCTATAATAACAAACGAATGTAAAATGATAACAACAATCTAACATGCCTCAAATAACCAACAATGCCTCAAGACGGAAACTAAACAGTAGAAAAGCTTTAAATAGTAAATCTAAGTCCTCAAATGTTCTCTCTTCTTCAAATATGAGTTCTACTTATTGACTATTCTCCGAATCTGAAAAAAGATTAAAGAATGAAAAAGTGAGCTCGATAACCCAATAGATAACCAATAACTTCTACTAGTTAGATCAAGCATATACAATTTGAAATATTTAGTTTATTTTTTACAAAATAATTCTAACTTCGAAATCAATACTTTTAAAAATAAAGACATAAAACTAACTAAAAACTAATTTAACAAAATAGAGAGCTTCAAAATTCGTTGTATCAAACTTGTTCAATAATCGATATCACTTTCAAATTCTTCTCTATAATTTTGGCAACTATGACCACACTTAATCCCTGTGACTAGCTCCAAATTTGCCACAAATATTCCCTACAATCGTGTCCAAATCGATTATAGAAAACTTTTATAACCGGGTACGAATCTACTATATTTAACCTGTAATTAGGTCAGTATTATCCATATATAATTTCTGTAGATTGGGTCCACATACATAGTCACTAAAGAGCATTTTAACACATTCAATTATAAAAAAATTGATCAATACATTTCATATTTATCAATAACATAACGAGTTACGATTCATTTAACAATATTAATAAGTATAAGCTTGATCCATATTTTATTCAAAAGATAGTTATCTCCTGTCAAAATAATTTCAATTTATTAAGAAATCACTTGAAAACAAGTTTAGATTTATAAACATAATTTTCTCTTAAGAGAATGCAAAAGATATTAATTGTAAAACAAAGTCGCTTTTTAAGGATGAAAGGTTACTTACCTACTTACTTGTCTAACTAATCCAACAAGCTACCACAAGAACCTATAACTATAACAAGAATCATATATGAATATTAAACACTTAATAGGTACCTTAAATTATTTTTAACACAATATCTAACCCGCTGCACATGCACACTCGACATATTCACTACATTATCTTACATAACCTTAACATCAAAAATTAATAAAAATTCTAAATTAATTCTAAAAGTTGAGAAACTTGGAGGACAATTTCTACAAATGATAGGGGTCCTAAAAGTGCGAAAAATATGGTTGTAGGATCCATAGGTAAGCCCCACAAAGCCAAGCAAGCCGTTGCTATATATACTCTAATTGCTAAATTTTTCCGAATACATAGCGCTCACTTCAAAAGGTTATATCTCTCTGGTTTTAAGTCCATTTTTGACAAATTATATACCGTTCGAACCATACCAAATATGACCCTATTAGACTACTAGAAGCACTAAAAAACCCAGTTGTATTCTCTACTTCATTTTACCATCTTAGACTAAAACTCAATAGTCTATAACTTTCAATCTAGATATCCAAAACACGTAATTTTGGTATTATTTTAAACCTTATAATTAGTGTAATCAATCAAAATATAAATTAACCGTAGAATCATGATTGAAACAAAAAAATATTTGAAGAATTCTAAACCCTAGATGATGAATTAATCCCAACATTTCCAACTAGTAGATTGACAATTAATGAGGAGGAGTTCTTTACCTTAGAAAATTAAGAATGAAACTTTTTGCAATCCTCCCTCTTTTCGCAAGCCTCTCAGCTATTTTCCTCCTCCCTCTGTAAAGCGTTAAATTTTTTTTTCTTCTGTCAGACTCTAAAAGATAATATGTATAGGTTTCCTAGTCTTCAAAATTATTGAATTTTCCCTACTTAATTAACAAAACCCTTGGCCTTTTGTTTTTTTTCTTTTCATTTATTTATTTTTATTCTTTTCTTTTTCTAGGACTACATTGGTTATTACATACTTGTAACGTCTCATGTCCCATATTAGGTATCTTTTAGGAAGATCATAGGTATTTAAGTGATGGTCTATAAGCCCAAAAGTACATTCAAGCTAGCACTTTTGGATGAGGTTCAGTGGTATTACATTTGGTATCAGAGCCAACCTAATCCATACTTTTGTCGGCCTTGGAAGACTACCACGAGCCAGAATCATGGTGAATGTGGACCTCTCCCATAAGAGTTATATGTAGACTATTGAACGTGGACCTCCTAGCAAGGATGCTAGTCCCTTAATGGAGAGAGATTGTAATGCCCCAAATCCCATATCGGGTATGTTCTAGAAAGATCATGGATATTTAAGTGATGATCTATGAGCCTAAAAGTACTTTCAAGCTAACACTTTTAGTTGAGCTCTAGTAGTGTTATATATTACGTGTATTTTGAGAGTTTGAGCCTCAATTTGTCTTTCACCCGAGTAAAGTTTATTCTTTTTCATTTAGTCCTTCTTAATGATTTCTTGTATGAAAGAAATTGATAGAGTAGAAGTAATCCTATGAAATTGGTGATTGATACAGTACATATAATGGTTGAAACCTACATAGGATATGTAGGTATTTATTTTTGAAACTTCCATTTCTTTGTGAAAGTATATATGTTTATGTTGCTGGCTAATCAGTAGACATGATGCCATTGAGCTATTCTTTTGTTCTTATAAATGGTGACATATCTCACATAGGTATTTTCCTGACATAATTTAGTTCTCATTGTTATGTTCATTTTGACTGTGAATATATGTCCAATTCTTTGAAAAATCCTAAAGAATTAAGCCCTTCACAATTTCTTTTAGAAGTTGCCTCATTCTCTCTCACATAGATGATGTCTTAATCAAGAGTATCTCATGTTACTCCCCTCGGATTTCAGATGCTTATAAATTATAAAGGCATAACTCATCTTTTACCTTACTGTTATTTCATCATATGAAAGGAACTAGGAATGACAATAGGATAGATTGAGAACAGTTTTTTAATTACCATATCCCCAAAAGCTAATTGCAATATCATACCTACCCCTGCCTCATTAACCATTCTTTTATATGTCACTTTTTAAGTGACATCTTAGGTCAATTTTTTTCTACGTCGCGCAAACATCAAAAAACCGATGTAAAACTTTGTGATATCTTTGCCACTTTTTGTAGTAGTGGCTCATGTCGTGCTCCTGCCCAACGTCGTATCGTACTATGCCAGTCTATAGTACCTAAATATTAGAGTCTAGTACGGCCCAAATATCTCATATCGTGGTTGGCACAACCCAAAATCACATGTGCCATGCTGTGCTCGGCATAGATTTTTTCGTGTCATACCCTCATGCCAAAAAGGCGGCCCAGTCCATTTGACATCCCTATCAACAGGTAATGGGTAACCATTATTTTCGCTATTATCCGTTGGTTAATTCCTAGATGAAGATAAGAGATCACTTAAAAAGTAACATCGTAGACCTACGACGTCGCTTTTTAGGTGACGTCATAGACATACAACGTTAGTTTTTAAGCATACAACAAAACGATGTCGTATGTCTTTATATTAGGGCTTACTACTTTAGAAGCCCCCATTTCTCTCTTTGCAAATGCAATGGTGGTGACTCTCTGTGGTAGATATCCATTTTTTCTAGCCATTTGAGGTACCTTTAACTATTTTAAGTTATTTTTCACTAGAATTGAATTATTCATATACAAAACTTAGTCTTTTACTAATTATTTGATAGAAAAATATTGTTTTTCATTAAGTTTGTAGCTTTTGGATATTTTGAAAAATATTGTTTTTGACTGTGTAGAGTTTGTTGTTCTATTTATAATTTTTCACAGCTGAAAGTATTGAATTTGTTGGATATTTGTTAAACTTGTATGTTTCATATTTTTTTTACTATAATTTTCAATTTGGTTTTTAAACCTTTTTTGCTATACTAATATTTAAATTTTTAATTTGATATATGTTATTGTTCTTATGTTTTAAGTAAAACTTTGTATTAATTATTAGTTCAAACTTAGTGATTTGTACAAAATTTCTATTTATTTGAGACATATATTCTCAAAGTTGTTGTTTATTAATCAATATATGCATTTCTCTTATACTTTTCTTTAACAATAATTTTAATTCAAATTTATTGTTATATTTGTAAAATGATGTCAAAATATTATAGATTAATATATTTTTATTGTTATTTTATTTTTATTTAAGTTTCGTGTTCTTGTATAGGCTTCAAATTAATTATTTCAGGTATGTTCTCAAATTTTTCTTCATGAAAAAATGATATTATGTATAAGTATATAAGTTTTGAAAATTTTCATATATAGGAGATTAAGTTTTAGAAAAATATATTGTGGTGATATAATAATGAAATAATTATTCGATCTTGTTTTGAATTTTTTCTTTGTGTACAAAAAAATTGATAGGAGATAGAAGAAAGGGAGAGTTATGCTCAGTTTTAATTTTTTTTTAAGTTCTAAATTTAGTTAGATTTAGCAATTAGTTAGTCTATATTAGTTTAAGATTTTCTTTTTATGGAACTTACTTTAGATTAATTGTTCTTTTCTATTGTGTTTAGAATTAGTAAGAAATAGGCTAGTGGATAGATTATCGATTGAGTTTAGGAAGAGACTTGAGAAGCTTCTAGTATTTAATATGAAGAATGCAAAGACGCTAATACCATCATTTGCACCCTTGTGTAGAGTGTGAATATTTTAGTAAGTTTAGTATTAATAAGATAAGAGATCACTTATTTCTAGTAGATTTTATAGGAGTTATAAGCAATAGATTTAGCATGGTCATGAGGTTCAAAATAACTTAATTTCATCGAGAAAAAGTATGAATGGATTTGATCAAAGTTATAAGCATTGAATAATATATTTATTATTTAGATCTTTTGAACTTGAATTTTCATTAGGAAATTACCTCGCTTTCCTTGTGATGAAAGAGTAAGCTTTTTTATAATTAGCTAGTTATTGCTAATATTTTACATAACTCAATATTACTATTTGTATTTTTATTTCATTTCCATGTTTATTTTAACCAAAAGGAAATATTGAATGTATAATGCATCTAAAATGTCAAATGGACATAGGAAAAATGGGTTAGTTTATGAATGACTTAAGATACATAAAAAGACTATTGTTAACTTATAATATTGCGTATTTTAAAATAAAAATCCATATGCTATCAAACTTCTTATTCTTTGAATGTATACTTTCATGTATAGACTTTCTACATGATAGACTACAAAAATACAGTTTGTGAAGAATGGATTGAAGAGCTTATCAATTTTACTGGTTAAGATTATCCTTTATCTCATTTGATGAGTTATCATAGACATGTATGTAGCTTTTATGCTGATGTTGTTATTTTTCTCTAAATTTATTAACTTAGATTATGTAACTTACTAGCTAGTAGTTCTTGAATAATAATACATTATTATTAGTAGTTTAATTTGTTACTAAACTTTAATTAGACATTTTTTTACTTTTAAATATATGGTTTTTTTGCTTTCTATATGTATATATTTTTTATGACTTTATAATTCTATTTTTCTGTGAATGAAATCTAGGGAGTTTGAATGATTTTTAAATAAAAATTCACTGGAAAATATTTACGCATCACCAAAAAAATAAAGTGATATATATATATATCACGTCACAAGAAAAATGACGTCGTAAACATATTACATCACAAGAAAAGTATTGTCGTATATCTACAACGTCACCAAAAAAGCGACATTATAGATACATAACTTTTCTAATGACGTCGTATGTCTACGATGTCACTTTTGTGGCGGCATAGAATATTAGACTTTTAACGACACCTGGATAGACATCGCTTCGGTAGGCGACGTGATATGCCTTTGACGTCATGAAAAAAGTGACGTAAAATCTTGTTTTTCTTGTAATGAGCACGACATGACCCAAAAAGCACAAAAAGTATGACTCAAAGTATTTTAAAAAATACTTAATTTTACTTTAACAGTCTTAATGACTCATGACAAATTCTATTTTATCTACTTATATAACCAATTTTATATATTAAAAAAATTAATATTAATAATTACTTGTAGAAATAATCAAGTGCTGAAGAAATTGATTCTAAATCCCACACTAAAATGGCTAAATCAATATTAAAAATTTTAAAGATTTATTCTCTTATAGAACATATGCAAATTCACATAATTTGAACAAAAAAAATCACTACTTATTAAATAAAATTTTGAGAATATGCAAATAATAATAGTTTGGATATATATCAACCTAATCAGGATGTATTCAAATTATTTTAACGAAAAAAATATATTTCCACCCAAGTAACAAAGAACTTTGTTATATTATTTATGTTTGAAAATTTTTTATGTCTTTTTTATTTTTGCTTATAAATAAACTTACTTTTCTTGTTTTTTTTTTTATTTCAAAAATTTGTTTGCATTAGTGATTTTTAATTTTTTTTTCCAAACAATTATGGGTATATGAAATATTTTTGGTCTTATTTTAAATCAAAATATAAAGTTTAAATTATATAATTTTTAAAAAATTCATAAAATATTGACTACCACAACAATTTAATGGGTGGACCAAAGTCGGATGTAAAGATATACTAATACATTAGGCTCAGTATGCTCGACATGATATGAGTCTGGCACAAGCATAAGCACAAGCATAAACACGACGTGGCATGAGTACAAGCACAACATGAGCACAAGCACAATATAAGATGTGCCTACACTTGTGGGCTGTGTCGAGCCTAGAGTCTTGAAACTTTATTGGGTCGTGCTTAGCATGATAAGAAATACGAGCAAGCCTGCATGACCTAGTTGACATCTCTACTCGTTGATAATGACATAAATAGAAAATAAAATTTTAGATGGAAATACTAAATAATATACTAAGAAATCTTCATACTCTAAAATTCAAATATATAAGTATATATAACTCTGAAAACTCATTATTTTACAAAGATATATGAATATAAGTATTGTAAAATTAAGAATATATTTATATATATAATAATATTTTTATGATTATATATATCGGGGCAAGAAGAGTGTGGATTATGCCAAAATTGTCCCCGTACCATACTCCCATATTGTTGGTGCAGTTATTCTCTATCCCAATCCTTTTTTCATTTGAATAGTTTTCTCCACCCTATTCAAATCGGATAACCACAGATGTTCGTAACTGTAAGTTATATTGTCATTCCTAAATGGAACAGTAATATCCAATTAAGTCTTTATAATTAGATGTTCCGTTTAAACCTATATTATGGGATCTCTAGTCAACTAAGTTGGGTTTCTATTCCACCAACTTATTATTGACTTCATGGGCTTTAATCCAATTCTACTCAATGATTTATGAACTAACTTTGTTTTTAAACCTTTTGAAATGTAGTATTGTTCTTTGACAGAATCAAGGTGGTTAGATGGAACAAAATCTCTAACTTCAACCTCTTGAAATTCATCTTGGTGAATTTCTCTATTTTCTCTTGTGGTTCACAGGTACCGTAACCAGCACTACATGAATAAGCATATATCGGAGCCATAGGTTTTAACAACAAGGCTCAAAATTTTCTACACGATATAGCTATATGACTTAAAACGACACGAAATAAATAGATTTGAATGGCATATTTTATTTTCGTATCGATTTCTGGTTGACACGTATAATACGAATAATAAAATGGGTAGTTTTGGGTCAAGCCATATGTTACCCACCTAAAATGACCCGTTAACATGTCTAATTAACCAGAGTATTTTCGTGTCATATCAATACAACAAGGATATGACATATGTATTAATATTTTAATATTTTAAATGTGATTACGATTAATTCTAAACATAATTATATGTGTTTAATTGAATTAGTTAGTGTATAATCATGTTAAGTTTGAATAATCGTATTAATATTAATAATCATGCAAAATAGGTCAAAATATTACACATGTCATATTTATTAAACAGGTTACACATGTTGTCGTATTACACGTATATTAATTGTGTCATGTTTAGGTTCAAGTTTTTAAAATATTTTTTAATCATGCCATGTTTGAGTTAGGGTATTATCGTATCATATCAACCAAAATATGACACAATAACACCAATTACTAGAACTAATAACAACCCATTTCGAAATTGTAAAAATTCTATCCTTCCTGTAAGAAAAAATATATTTTCAAAGAAACTAAAAAATACTTAATAGATAATTCTCATAAAAGATTTGGAGGTCATAATGATCTGCTTAAATCTCAATCTTCTTAGACAAAACTTTTGTAAATTGTGATTATTTGTAATATAAGAACAAAACTATTTCCCAAAATAGTATAATATAAGTTTCAACTAAATAACTTGTTCGCCCTTAAAAGTAGTAAAAAAGTTATTTCTTAAGTTGTTAGAAAAAATATACGAATAGTAAAGAACAAAACAAAAACTTTGAAACCAAATATATAGCATTAACAAGATAATAACTATATGAATTATATTATTAACAATACAAACATATTATTCAATGAGCAATATAATCAAAATCTAGAAAATAAAAGAGTAATAAAAAATAAAAGATATAAAGGTAAAACCGAGGCTTATGTATTTGAGACTATCCTTAAAATATATTCACTGCATCCTCTCACGGGACTTTAAGGTCGTTAAACATTTATCTTGTTAGATACATTGAATTTTCAAAGCTGAATACAGAGCTCAAGTTTTCACTTCAAACGAACAGAATACTATCTAAACTCTGAGCAATATTAAGATTCTCCTAAAAATAGAACTAGAAATATTAAAACTAAAACCATAACAAGAGAAACTCTAAAGCAAAAGTAGAACTAAAGAGAAACAAAGAAGAAAAGAAAATAGCTTTTCAAGATTTATTTAGAATGTGAGAAGAAAACCTTCATGCATAGAGTTCAAAAGTAGTAAAGATGTAAAGTAGGTCGGGCCAGGATGGCTTATATTTAAAAAGCCTACATGGGCTTTGTGGTAGGCCTAGTGTCACAACCCAAAGCCTACCGTGACTTTCTGGTAATTTTGAGTATAAATTAATATAAATAAATAATTTTACAAAATTCAGAGAAAATCAAGTACTTAAATTTTCATTTTAGTCTTCACATTGTTAGAAATTCTGTATAAAAATGGTTCATCTTTATTTTAAGCTACTAAGAAGGAAACACAATTAGAATTTGAGAAAACATAGTTAAATTGTATAAAAACTTGGTTTAATGAAATTTTTGTATTGATTAAATGCATTACATAAATCTTGAGTTAGAAAGTCAAAACATCCATTTATAGAGTTTATCAAAATTCTAAGTACTTAAAACTTTGAAAATATACTGTTGCGGACTATACTGCCCCGTCGATCTGCCAAATCCTCAAATAATAGTAATAACATCCTCATACAATTACTTATCAGGAACAAGAAACTTGGCTAAATAGATAGACATGAGGACGAAAAATAAAACAAGGTAGAAGGACTAACTGAAGAGGGATAGGACCAAGCGTAAGCCAAGCGACTTTCTTAACTAACGGGACAACTGACTCAAATGAACAACCACTTGAAAGAGAGGAAAAATAGGACGGGTGAGCTTAAGAGCTCAGTAGAAAAGTTGTTACCTCATGTAAAACCTTTTTTAGAGATAGAAAGCCTCTACATAGTTAGTTTAATCCAAAAACACCATTTTTTTTAGCAAAACCATATGTATATACTTATATATGTATGTCAATTTCCAAAGCTGATAGTCCATATTTATATATGCATATAACTATATATATATAGATATGAAAACATGTTATCTAAAATCAATAGTCTGTATGCACATACATATATATATATATAGATATATAAAAAGTACGATATCTAAAAATCAATCAGTCCATAAACACATGACACAAATCTACCCATACCTATGAGTTCACCACCTCTCATTAATGGAAACCAGGGTATTGGCACTATGTGTGCCATACAGCCTGCCTGACACCTAGCCCATAACCAGAGGGGATACCTGTGTATTGCCTACCAAACCTGGAGGGACAACCGCATTGCCTATGCCTACCAAATAGGGAGGTAATCAGAAGAAATACCCCGCGTGAGTTCAGGACTCTATACCGTCGATGGGGCCGCAATGCCACACTATAAAAGCCTTATGATGCTAATCTAGGACTCATATGTGATCTGATGACACGTGTACTCTGAATTGATATGTAAAAGTAACCATGCAGTAATTTAAGTTCAAATGATGCTCTCCTTTTTAACAAAATGGTTAATTCAATTTTTTAGAAAAATGGGCATCATAACGGCCCTATTTTTAACATATCCGAAAATAACCTACACTCAGAAAAGTCCTAGAGTAATCCAATATATGTAATATAATTTAATTCCACTATATATATCTAAAACAGTTCTAAAGTCAAGTTTGTCATCATGTTTTGCAGGAAATAAGTTTTATTCAATATATTATAAAAATATAGATAATCGAATCCCTACCTCATCAGAATAGTGATACCCCATTATTGGGTCCTGAAGGTGTCGTTGGACGATCGCTCAGAGGGTCAAAAACTAATTCCATGCACTCGATCGCTCAATTGGATAAACTAACTTCTCAACGGAATTTCAAATCAATAAACAGATCTCTCCATTGAATTCCTAATATCCAAAATAGCTAAGTTAGACAAATAACTCGAGCGATTCGGGTCTAGGCCGACATCGGACCGGTGACATACAAAATAAGACTAAATCTAAGCTGTTAGATATTGATTTTCGTGCCAATCATCAAATATAGTCAATATATATATCAAACTTTTCTATTTTCCAAGTATATTCCAAAAATAATAACGAAAACAAAATCTAACGGTCGGACTAAAAACTAAAATTCAAAACTCAAAACACCAAAAAATGACAACTTTCAAATCGGACAAAATGGGATCAAGTAATATATATCAGGAGAGAGCCCACGACGAGATGGCTCAAATGCAACCGGTTTTACGACCTTTCGTTGCCGGAATCGTCGCCGGTGAGCAACAGAGTCTACGGTATCACGTGCTACTCGCCAATATTTGGTAGCTCCAACGGCTGCAGCGAAGGCAGCGGTGTGCAGCTGGTGCCAAGCTAGAGCTGCACCGGTCATTCCCGTGGCCAGATGCTGATTAGAGGTGGCGCACACAGGAGCTGGGCTGGCGGCTATTGCTCGATCAAGGGACAAAAGAGAAGAGTTAGGGTGAAGAGAAGTACACAGGAGTGAGGGAGAGAGAAGAGAAAGAGAAAGGGGTCGATTTTTAAAAAAAAAGCCATGGGCTCCACCACTAATATATATATATATATATATATAATTATGTGGGATATTACACCTAGGCCTAGCCCACCTAAAATATAGGCTGGTCTAACCTATTGTCACATCCCGATTCATGTGCATGCTTACATGTTTTGTGTAATAGAGCTTTATCTAGCACTAAGTTACGTAAATGAGTTAAGTTGATCAGTGAGGAGCTTAATGATTTTATAAGTTCATAAATAGCCTAGTAAAAAGGATTTCATGTTTTACGAGACAATCTTTTGCTGTTAGGTTTTATACAATAGAAATGAGTTAAGCTACTTATTGAGGTACTTAGTAGTATAAACTTTTGATGATGGACAATATGATGAAAGAAAATATTTTTGACGAAAACTGACAGTTAAGTTTCCAACAATCTAGAATAGATAAGCTACTGACGAAAGAGACAAGATTATTTCTGATGTTGTGATAAATTTCTAGGGAGAAGTTAGTATTTCTCGATTTTTGTGCTAGACAGTTCTATAAATCATGATATTTAGATTATAAGTCAAAAAAAAAAGTGAAGCACAAGGTGGTCTAAGCATGATGTCTCCATAAGCACGAGGTGGCACTGTAAGAACGAGGTGTAAAGTTCGAAAGCATGAGGTGTCAGTTGGAAGAACGTAGTGGAATAGAACAGGCTAGGTGTCAAGCATGCATATGAGATTAGTGGCAACTATGTGTCAACATTTAGGCAAGCTAGGTGTCAAGCATACAAATGAGGTTAGTGGCAACTACGTGTCAACATTTAGGCTGAGTTAAGTGGCTCGATGTAGACAGTGTATGTGGCGCTAAGTGTCACGATGGAGGAAGCTTTAGGTAATGAGTAAGCTGCTAGCTTGAGGAGCTTCCTAAATTCTATAAATAAGGCTTAAGAATTAGTTTTAGAGATACACTGCTCCACCCATATTTCTTGTAAAATTTAGAGAAAAGAAAAAAGAGGACAGAAAGATAGAGAGAGGTTTAGGAATAGAACCAAAGATTAAGAGGAATATCATCTAGAAGTAAGTAAAGATAAACATTTTTACTGCATTTTAGAAGCATAATTAGTATAAGTATTTTCTAAATGTTATGTGAAGTATGCTTATTTATATGTACCAATGTATGCTACTATATTGTTTATGGAATGGTATTCATGGCATATCCATAAGGCATGTTTATGAAAGGAAAAATTAAAGTGATTTTACAAAGTTCATGTTTTAAAGAAAATGTTACCATTATACCTAGTTTCAAAGTTATATTGTTTATAAAGTATTGCTCCTTGCTTAGTGATTGTGTAGAAAAGAAGTGATGAAATCCCATGAGGCGAAAGGGCCAAGACAGGGTAACTGTCAAATGATAAATCTTAAAAGGTCTACTATGTCACTATGTTAGAAGTTATGCTTAAAATGAGGCCCAAAATGATGTCTAAATAAAGAATGTTTTCCAAGAAAAGTTATACAATGGGTAACAAATATTTTTATAGCATGTCATCATTTATATGCATGCATTGTCTTTACTTACTGAGCGTTAGCTCATTATAGTTCTTGTAATGCAGGTTTTAGTTGCATCAGTAGATTCCTGAAAGTTGGCTAAGCTGCAGTTCTATTCCTCCTATGATACGAATATATTTTATTTCTAAAATTTTTAATTAAAAAAAAATGAAGTCTTACGCCCTTTTTAGTTTTTCCACTTTCAAATGCACAGTTTTCAAAAAAAAACTATTACGAAGGCTTAACGCGTCCTTGCCTAACTAGTTATGTCTTAAAGCAAAGTCTGACCAGCTAGGTTTAGGGGCATTATAATATTTAGTATCAGAGCATTACGATACTGTAGACAAAAATTTCTATTTTAGTGGATCATGGGATGGAACTTAGTTAACTGTTAGGTTCATTTTATCTGTATTATCCTTGACTATGTCTTCGCATATTATATGACTATGTGTTCATATTTTAAAAGTTTACAAATTTCGAGGACGAAATTTTTGAATGGAGGGGAATTTGTCACATCCCGATTCACGTGCATGCTTACATGTTTTGTGTAATAGAGCTTTGTCTAGTACTAAGTTACGTAAATGAGTTAAGTTGGTCAGTGAGGAGCTTAATGATTTTATAATTTCATAAAGATCCTAGTAAAAAGGATTTCATGTTTTATGAGACAATCTTTTGCTGTTAGGTTTTATACAATAGAAATGAGTTAAGCTACTGATTGAGGTACTTAGTAGTGTAAACATTTGATGATGGACAATATGATGAAAGAAAATATTTTTGACGAAAACTGACAGTTAAATTTCCAACAATCTAGAATAGATAAGCTACCTATGGAAGAGACAAGATTACTTCTGATGTTGTGATCAATTTCTAGGGAGAAGTTCGTATTTCTCGATTTTTGTGCTAGACAGTTCTATAAATCATGATATTTAGATGATAAGTCAAAAAAAAAAGTGAAGCACGAGGTGGTCTAAGCATGATGTCTCCATAAGCACGAGGTGGCACTGTAAGAACGAGGTGTAAAGTTCGAAAGCATGAGGTGTCAGTTGGAAGAACGTAGTGGAATAGAACAGGCTAGGTGTCAAGCATGCA
>JXTB01000451.1:85361-141538 GCA_002914805.1 Parasponia andersonii
CAACTACACTTAAATAATCTTGTTTAGAATTAGCACCCCAAATATCAGATGTCAATGCAATACAAAAGTTTAATGAAGTTAATTCAGATATTAAATCTTTACGCATATTTTCATAAACTTTAATCAAATCACTCTTAGTGGTATTTCTAGAAACTCTTTTAAAGTTTGGATAATAAGATCTTCTAATATGATCTTCATAGCTATTGCAATCACCAAAACCTAATGGTAAATCTTTTATAGCAATTAAACGTTCTAGAAATTCCCTAGCTACTAAAGGATCATAGTTCCAAGAACTTACCGAACCATCCTTGTTGAGTTGAAGAGCTGATTGAGTAGACTCCTTGTCATTTTTGTGTTTTTTGACACATGCATCACTATGTCTATTCAAATGAGCGATCCCGCTAGATGGTTTAGCAGTTAATAATTTCTTACAATATTTACATCTTGCCATTTTTGTCTTCTTACCATCAGCCTCATCTTTGAATTCTGGATCGAAATGGTCCCATACATTGGAAGTTGTCCTTGCACGTTTGGAGGTCGTGCTTGCACTCGGCGAACTACTACCTTGAAATTGTGAACAACTTCTACTAGCATTTGGATTAGTTTGTATTTCGGGGACTTGGTCACCCTCTTCAGCTATGCGAATTTGGTCGTCAACCAATTCCAAATCAATAGGAATATTTTTTGACATATCCATATCCTATATTAAAAATATAGATATTAAAATTATACACAACTATAAATAAATCGAAATTACAAATATAGATATTCTACCAACTTAATTGTAAACAACAACAAATTATAAATAAATTAAAATTTAAAATATAATATTCTAATAAACTTCTACTAACTTAATTGTAAACTACTACAAATTAATTGAAATTTAAAATATAATATTCTAATAAACTTCTACTAACTTAATTGTAAACTACTACAAATTAATTGAAATTAAAAATTTAATATTGTAATAAACTTTCTAGTTTCTACTAACTTTATTGTAAACAACTATAAATTACAAATTAATTGAAAATATATTTAATAAATTTTCTACTACTAACTTAATTGTAAACTACTAAAAATTAAAAATTCATTGAAATTTAAAATATAATATTCTAATAAATTTTCTACAAACTACAAACTAATGAATTACTATCTTAATTGTAAAAAATTATAGTTGAATTAAAATTAAAAATAAAGTCTTGTAGAACTACTAAGTTACTAACTATTTAACTAGTAACTACAAACTACTAACTATTATACTAGTAATAATAGTAAACAACTAAATATACTACAAATTAAATAAATTAAAAAGATAATTATGATAAATAAATTAAATCGTACCTTCAATTAAGATTTATGAGTTGTGGAGTGTTTGGACTTTGGAAACTATAAAATATAATTACTAATAATTAGTCAATAATAGTTAGATAAGAGAAAAAAAATAAAATTGAGAATATAATTAGAGATTTAGAGAGAAAGAATGAGAAAATAAGAGAGTATTTGAAAATTGTAAGTGTGAAAAAAGAGTGGAGAGTGTAGAGTATTTATAGTGTAAGAAAATATATTTTTTTTAATTTAAAAAAATAATTTAAACTAAAAATAAATGATATAAATCCAACGGTAACATTTGTTACCGTTGGCCCAGCCCGGCTCTACCTCTAGGGCCGAACTTGGCCCGGGTCCTAAAAGTATCGGTCCAGCCCGGCCTGCGGGCCACTCTAACAGGCCGCGGGCCGGCCCGTTGGACTTGGCCCGAATTGCCAAGATTAACTCACAATAAAACTATTATAAAATTATTAAGATGGTGTACTTATTTAATTTATTTTGCAAAGAATCCCTAACTTATTTCTAGTATTGGGAAACTCATTGATACGAAAGTACTAAACAATCCTTTTACAGAGTTATTAACGACAGACGGTACTTTTATGTGTGTTATGTCATTATTATTACCAAACGCTCACGTATGGAAACAATGGGGAGAATAAAGCATATACTTAGCCACCTAATCTCTCCTGTTCTGTCCAATATATATATATATATATATATATATATGTTGCCGATCAAAGTTTTTTTTAGCCGTTAATTATCATTATATATATATGTTGCCGATCAAAGTTTTTTTTAGCCGTTAATTATCATTATATAAGGTGAGCTAACGACCATAATAATAAAATGTATGAAAAGACGTGTATCATTAATAATTTTTTTTTTAATTTTTATAATAAAAAAATATACATGCTAATTTCTCTTTTAGTTTTTACAATAAAAAAATATGAATACTAAATTTTCATTGATTAAAATTAATATTCTTTTCTTTTTTAATTTTTACAATAAAAAAATACATGCTAAATTTTCATTGACCAAATTGATACTTAGACATAAATGAAAAAAAATACCTACCAATATCTACTAGATCGGTGTCTCTATAGATATAGATATATATATATCTACTAGATCGGTGCCTCTATAGATATAGATATATATATATTTATATAAATATATATATATATATATCTATACATATATATATCCTTTTCGAAGAGCGCACATGATTGTTCAAATTAAAAATAAACTCGTAGACTTTTTTTTTCCCCTTAAGATAACTTGTAGATCTCTTTTTCCGTTCACATAGTTGTATTTTCGACATTATTTTCGTTCGCCTGTTAGTTTAATATAAAATTGAGCATGTTTTTTCTTTAAAGGAAAAACAAAATAAGAAACGTGTATTTTGTTTTTTTTTTTTTTTCTGTGATATGTTTTTGGTTTTTTGTTTTCTTTTTCTTTTCTTTTTTTAAGGGAACATAAGTATGTGTTGCCGTGATCCCATCTTTCACGTTTTTTTTTTCTTTTTTTTTTTTTGGTCAAGGGAATATAAGAACGTGTTCCCATCTTCCACAATCCACACCTGCTGTCCCTATTGATTAAACTATTCTTCTTATGTGAAACCCAGTTGAATAGGTACGCGGAGCTTGGTCAAATTCAAATAAAGTAATAGATAGAGTGGGTACTAAAATATAAATTGCAAGCATGACAACAGAGGATGTTTTCATTAATCAAAATAGAGATTTCACTCAATAAAATGCAGGTTACGTACAAACAAACAAAATTGAATTACAATTAATATATAACAGATATTTAAAAAAAAAAAATTTGGCCAAACCAGTGTTTTACTAACGGTACCGAACTCAAGCACCTTCCAAATATTGGAGATATCTCTTAATAATTTTTATTTATTATTATGAATTATTTAATTTTTTATTTTATAATATTTTTTATTTATATAAATTATCTAGTTATTTGTATTTATTTATTTTGTATTTTATATTTTAAGTAGTTATCTCTTAAAATATATTCTAGAAGAATATCTTCCTACATAATTTATATAAATATCTTATTCAATAATAGAAAAATAAACCAAAATTATTATTTCAATTCGGAACGAAATTTATTATTCAATTCTATAATACTATATGGGACCAAAACAAAAAAATCTTGGGCATTTCTCTCATTAAAAAAAGACGACCAAATTGGTCGACCACTTCTCATTTTCGGTCGACAAAAATTGCCTAGACTTTTCATTCCTTTATCCTATCACCTTATCCTATCGAAAGTGGCTCTTGCTCAATTGGATCATTTTTTCCGTCCTCTTTTCCCTATTTTTTGATTTCTGGGCAAACATCAAAATTTTATTTTTCTTGTTAATTCATGGGTTAATACTCTTGAATTTAATTTTATTTTTCTTGTTTATTATTGGGCAAACACCCGTCAGTCTAATTTTTATTTTCTTGTCTATTCTTAAGCAAACGCTCTTGAATTCAATTTTATTTTTCTTGTTTATTCTTAGACAAATGTCCTTGAATCCAAATTTGTATTTTCTTGTTTATTCCTAGACAAACGTTCTTAAATCTAATTTTTATTTTCCTTGTCAATTCTTCGGCAAATATCCTTAAATCATGATATCAAAACCTCAATATTAGTTGGTCGATGGCAAATGCCTCTCTGTCACTCATATTTCTCTCCTCTTCTCATATTTTTCTCCTCCCTCAAATTCTTTATTTCTTTTGTTTTTAATTTTTGTTTTATTTTCGTCAAAAGAAAAAGGTTACATTTGTTTATTTTAGATTTTTAGGTTTACGTTAAACAAAAAGAAAAAAGAAAAAGAAGTGTTCATAAATCAAAAAATAAAAAAGTTAAAGTCTTAGGTTGGTATTAGAGTTTTTTTTTTATAGGTTTAGGTTTTGGTATTTATCAAAAAAAAAAAAAAAGAAGTTTCCATTTTTACATTTAATTCCTTAGGTTTTAGTTAAAGAAAAAAAAAATGTCTTTTTCATGTTTAGGCCAAAACAAAAGATCTTAGATTATTTTTCTTTTAGGTTACTGAAGGAATGTCATTTTTTCACTAGTTCTTCCTCATTTTTTCACATGTTTAAACCACTCTTTGTTGCTTGAGTTTGATTTTAAGACTAATATTGTGACGGATTTTCTATGGAGCATAATATTTGTTAGCACAAAGCATTTGAAAATCTCACCTTTAATCTATTGTTCTTGAAAAAAAAAAAAAAAAAAAAAAGAAAACTGTGAAAAAAATCATAAATGAATTGATGATCACGACAAAATCGTCACACACATATGTGTGTGTATATATATAAAGAATAAATATTAAAAAGCAGATGACACATGTAAATCAATGATAACAAATACATTCACTGTGTGGAATAAATTTTCTAACCAAAAATAAGACAAATAAAGACGGTAGAGAGCTACTCGATATATCTTCCTCAACGATAGAGTTGTAAACATAGATTGAGATACAAGAAAAGAGAGGGACTATAATAAAGAATGTTATGCCAATATTGTATAACCTGTTAAGGGCGTTAGGCATCATTAATGCCCAAAACATTTTTAACTTGTTCTAAGATAAGGATAAGTACTTACATTTTATATGTTCTAGATCTATATGTCAAACATATACAAGGAATTTTAACTTGTTCCTGAGAAGGATAAGTAAACATTTTATATGTTTCAGATCTGTATACTTAATATATGTAGATGAATAAATATTCCTCGCAAATTTAGAAAAAAAAAGAAATCGTTTTATTCAATATATCCATACTTTCCGGGGGCAGAAGGGCCATACACTACCGGGCCCGCCCTACGGGCATAATCTCAAGATTCAACTATTGTTCTGATTATTTTGATGCATATATGTTAACCAATCCAAAGGGAAAACATACACTACAAATATTATATGTATGTATCAATTTAACACTAATTATATATTAACTATATACAACAAATATTAGTCAGATGGTACGAAAATATTTTAAAATAAGTCTTGGGTTATATGCCATTGATTTTTATAACCCTCTCTTTTGTGTATAACATTGATTAAAACACCTCATGATCAATTATTGATTGCGAATCCATTCAACACATCTCTTTTTCAATTTTTTTTTTAAAAGAAAATAAGTAAACAAAATAGGATAAAAATAAGGATTAATCCCATTTTGGTCCAAAACTATTATCCTAATCCTAGTTTTGCAAACTTCAAAATGTTTTAATTCTAGCACCCGAACCTTTCATTTATCTCATTTAACCCTTTCTCATTACTATGTTGCTATAGATGGAAGGAATTTTCTCAGCATTGCTCCCGACTTATTTCCAAACTGTTATTTTGGCCCATAAACTTAGAACGTCTATATCTTGACGCTCTATTTATCTAGGGTCTTGTTTTACATTCTGTCATTTTTTCATTGCGAAAAATATATGGAAAAAAAGCATGAAATACTCAAATGGGAGTTTTAAAAAGACTATTTTAAACATGTCGGTCTTATTAAATAAGTTCGTTGCTTTATTAGTTAAAAATGAATTATATCATCTTCTTGAATGTTGTCACCTTCTCAACTTTAGAGATAACAAATTTATTTATTTATTTTTTATTGTAGTGGAAATTAAATTGGATATATATATATATATTTATTGAGATATGGTTTAGAGTTGTGTTACGTAGTGATTAGGTAATATACAACTACAAAAAAAAAAAGAAATTAAAAAACGGAAAAACATAAAGTTAGTTTAAAATATAATAGAAAAAAATAAATAAAAAACAAAAAAACAAAAAGTTGATGTCCGTTGATGCTAAGGTTAATTTAAAATGTATAGATGGCCACCAGGTCCGCCACGGCGATGTGGTGTACCAGAGGCTTTTGAAGGCCGGGTTCTCCTCATCGCTTCGTCAGCGGATTCAATTTGAGGCTAATGGCAGGACTGTCTCTCTTCCTCCATTTTTCGGGAAGCCTACAAAATTCGATGGAAAAATTTTCAGGTTTTGGGAAAGTTTTAATGGCTGCCTTATGCTAATGTTATTATGTGTGTGATATATATAAAGTGTATTAAGGGAGTTTATATAGTGGGATTTTTGTAAAAAATGTGAGTGGGTTGTCACGAGGCAATAGTATTTTTCAAAAAAAATTAATTTTATATAACTTTAATTAACTTTAAGTTAATTTTACTTAATTACGAGTAATTTCAATTATTTTAGAGTTAAAGTTTAATTACTTTTGAATCAGATTTAAGTTTGAATTTCAAACTTTTTAATTTTTCTAAAAATTTTTAATTTTTCCTCCAAATCAATGGGTATTAAAGAAAATACCAATTATGCCCTTAAAAGAATGCAACACTTGACTAATATATGTTAATTTCATTCAAAATTTAACAGTTGGGGTTGACCGCTATTGTTTTGATAATTTAAGGTTGATTGCAAAACATTTTAATTCAGAGGCTATGTTGCCAATAGACGAAAACTTCAGAGGCCAAATCTGCTAAAAACCCTTATTCTTTTGTGAAACCCCGTTCAATAGGTACGCGGAGCTGGGTCAAATTCAAATAAAGTAATAGATAAAGTGGGTACTTTTATATAAATTGCAGTACATAAGCATGACAACAGAAAATGTTTTCTTTTAATCCAAACGGAGATTTCAATCAACAGAATAGACATTACGTACAAACAAATAAAATTGAATTACAATTAATTTATAACAGATACTGAAAAAAAAAACATTTTTTTGACGAAACCAGTGCTTTACGAATGGCACCAAACTCAAGTACCTTGGAAACGCATTTTCAGTTCTTATTTTAAACCACTCTTTGTTGCTTGAGTTTGATTTTAAGACTAATACTGTGATAGATTTTCTATGGAGGTTAATATTTGTTAGCACAAAGAATTTAAAAATCTCATTTAATCTATAGTTCTAGAAAAAAAAAACAGTGAAAAAAACCATAAAAACACGACAAAATACATATATATATATATAGAATAAAAATTGGAAAACAGATAATAGATGTAAATCAATGATAACAAATACTTTCACCGTGTGGAATAAATTTTCTAACAAAAAATAAGATAAATAAAGATGGTAGAGAGCTACTTGATATATCTTCGCCACACGGCCGAGCTGTAAACATCGATTGAGTTATAGGGAAGAAGAGGGACTATAATACAGAATGTTATGTCAATGTTGTGTAACCTGTTGTTAGGCATCATTAATGCCAAAACATTTTTAACTTGTTTTAAGATAAGACGTACATTACAAATATTATAACGTATATATCAATTTAATAATAATATATTAACCATATACAACAAATATTAGTCACATGGTACGAAAATATTTGAAAATAACTCTTGGGATATATGCCATTGTTTTTTATAACCCTCCCTTTTGTGTATAACGTTGATTAAAACACCTCATGATTACTTATTGATTGCTAATCCATTCAATACTTCTCTTTTTCAATCCTTTTTTTTTTTTCTAAAAAGAAAATAAGGTAAGTAAACAAAATAGGATAAAAATGAGGATTAATCCCATTTTTGGTCCAGAACTATTATCCTAATCCTAGTTTGGCAAACTCCAAAATATTCTAATTTTAGCACCTGAACTTTTCATTTATCTTATTTAACCCCTTTTTGTCACTATTCTACTATAGATCGAAGGAATTTTCCCTTCATTGCCCCTGAATTACTTTCAAACTCTTATTTTAGTCTATAAACTCTAAAACATACATATGTTGGCATTGGATTTATCTAGGAGTCTTGTTTCACACTCTATTATCTTTTTATGGTGAAAAATATATGGAAAACAGCATGAAGCACTCAAGTGGGAGTTTTAAAACGAATATTTTAGACATGTCGTTCCTATTAAATAAGTTCATTATGTAATTAGTTAAAAATGAATCATATCATTTTCTTAAATGTTGTCACCTTGTCAACTTTAGTAATAACAAATTTATTTATTTTTTACCGTATTGGAAACTAAATTGGATATATATATATTTATTGAGATATGGTTTAGATTTATGTTATGTAGTGACTAGGTACTACCCAACTATAAAATACTAAGAAGGAAAAATATAAAAAATAAAGTTAATTTAAAATGTATAAGAAAAACATAAATAAGAAACAAAAAAAGTTGAAGTTATATTTTATAATTTTTTTTGTAAAAATTTGATTTAAATATTAAGAATTTTCTAAACTAAATCAAAACCACGAGGGATTACAAACTTTTGTATGAAAATGAAATTAATTTTTTTATTTAAATTCAAAATGAATTAAAAATTTTCTATTACTTTGTTTTTGTCTCGCAAACAACTTAAATGCCTTTGATAAAAGCCTCACATAAGTAACATATGCTTATTTTTGTTTATTTTTAACAATAAAGTGACGGCGGAAATGAAAATGAGATGCTTTTGTAGATTGGGTGCTATTATAAAGATATTTTAATGCTTGTGTGAAAACCTTGGCTTTTACAAGAGTACTTTAGAATTTTTATAAAAATTGGGGATTTAAAATTAAATAAAATGGCTGAAATTATATTTAAATTCAATTAAGGGGAGTAAGTAAAACAAATTCTCGAAGTTGAGGTCAAATTTGAATTTCTAAGGACTTAAATGAAACTCAAATTTGAAATATGGGTCATAATACAATTTTAGAAAGATGGGTCACTAGCCCATTTATACCACATGTTAAAAAGAAAACCCCAAATTCTCCAAATCCCTATTTTTTTTTTCCCCTTTCTCTCTTCTCTCTCACGTGAACTAGCTAGCTACGAACTCTCTTTTTTGCATGTCTCCCCACCTGTTGTTGGTGTCCCTCCGACCACTAGACCCAGCCGGACCTATAGCTCGTCGACCGGCGAATTAACACCAGTCCCCTCCGTTGCTTATCGCATGGCTAGCTGCGAGGGAGAGGCAAGCGAAATTGCATCAATCGTGCCCAAATTGCAATCGTTCCTGTTGTATCGTCACCTTTGGCCATCGACGACCCCAATTTTCGGCAAGCTAGGCATTCCTCAAGCAAGGCCAAAGCCTTCACTGTCATTAATTTCCAGCAAAGAAGCCCCGGTGAACATTTGAAACTTTTTGTGTCATTTTCTTAATAAAAAGTAGCATCTGTGTAATTATTTTTGTGATATCCAACCATTGCTCTTGATACTTTATGGCATGAATGTATGGTTTAAAACATGATGAAGAATGGTCATTTTGTGTGGAATGGATGAATAGATTGAGAGAAAATAAGGTCTAAATATTATGGCGTTTATGCAAATATTTCCAAAAAGTGTCATTTTTAACTTTAGAACTAGTTACTTTTAAAGCCCAAATTTAAGTTCATGGCCATGAAACTAAAATTGGTCTAACTAAGGTCAAGAGACAAGTCTTGATATATAGCATCGATATATTTTGAAGTGACACAAAATTTGAGACTCGAGGCTAGGTTTCAACTTGGGTCCCAAATTAATTGAATTATATATCTAACTTAGTATTTTTGGGCTCTAGTGATGACATTCGTTACTCAACTTGTGGCTTCATTTGGAAAGTCACCCTTCAAAATGAGTTTATTGGATCCCAAAATGATCTTTCGAGCGACTGGATGATCAATGGGAGATTCTACGGGTGCCAATAGTTTAGCATAGCTATCAAGGCGAGGTAGGGATTCAATTACTAAGTTTTATAGTTAGTTTAAAAATGTGAATTATGGCCTATTTCTTAAAATTGTTGATTTTCATAGATTTAAATGATTTGATTAGATATTTGGTAAATTTGTAAATTGTTGAGATATATTGAATTGTGTTAGGATTGGATTGTATGATTTTTATGTAGGTTTAAAATTTTAGTTTTGGAAAAATACTACTCATTTTTCTATAAATTCCAGTATAATACCAAATATGTTTTAAAGCATGATTTCCTTGATATACTTGATGCATAGTTATTACACACTCTATGATATATTGTACCTACCATAGGATTACTTACTTGAGTTCTACTTTAACATCATGGTATTTAGATCACTGGTGAGTTGCTATAATGTTAGGTGAGAGATCTTATGCAGGATTTGCTGACATATCTCCTGGTGGTATCAGGATGCTAGATACCTCTGCTAAAGAAGTATTACAAGATCATAATTGGAGGATAAGAGCTCATACTTATACTTGGTTAAGTTGTGATATGTACAACATGATGACTTTGGTTTTCGTTTAAATATGTGACTACTCTTGAATATTTGTAAACTTGATTTGTAAATAGATTTTGGAAGGGTACTAACCATGCAGGTTTGAGAGGTTGCATTCATACCAAAAAGATAACTTAATTCCTACTTAACAAGTGAATGCTCACTCCCTTATCTTTACCCCTCTCGGATAGTGTGTAGTGTGATTTGGGCAACTCTAGAGTAAAGTAATTCGGATAGAAAGTTGGTTAATAGTATAGTTATTAGTAACTACTTAGTATGTCACGACCCAAAACTCGGCCAATGGCAAAAAGAGAATTTCACAAAGATGGAAAATTCCTTGATTTATTTGAAAAGTGTCAAAAGTTCTAGTTTTATAAAACGGTCTATTTATCTAAAATAATTGGAATTTCATCCCGTGAACCACTCTCACAGTTCATATACACCATTAAACATAGATCGAATAATTATTTAAAAATACGAAATCAAATATAAGTCCAAGCAACATTATCATCTACAACGAAACTCAAATCCCAGAATGGCATACATAGGTTCACAGACAAAATAGAAAGTAGTAATCTTGGTTCAATGCTAAATAAAATCCAAATAATTCAAACACCACGACAACACACTCCGAGTATTACCAAGATAACGAACTACAGTCAAGATGACCTCTTACTCCTCTTGATCACCGAGATAATACTGGACACCATCTGAGGAAGAAGGTAGGTGGGGTGAGCATAAAATACCCAGTAGGAAAAATAATTGCCCAGTCGAAAATATTTTAGTGATAGAGAATTCTTGCATGGTTAGTTTAATCCAAAATATACATATATATATATATATATATATAAAGCAGTATAATCAAAACCATTCAATTCATATATGCACATGACACAAATCAACCCATACCCATATGAGCTTTCATTCTCTTATCTGTGGAAACCCAGGATGATGGCATTAAGTATGCCTAATAGCCTGCCTGACACCTAAGCCCATACTCGGAGGGAACACCCGTGTGTCGCTTACCAAGCTTGGAGGGGCAACCGAATTGCCTACGCCTGCCAAATAGGGAGGTAATCAGAAGTACCAAAACCCCGCGCGGGTTTACAGACTCTACATCGATGGTGGGGCATGCAGCGCCATACTGTAGACCCACAATACTAACACGGTGCTCATGTATGATCCTATGACACGTATAATTCAGAAACGAAGTATGAAAATAATTATGCTCGGGTTTTTCGATAAAATCAGCATACTAGGTTTTATAGAAAAACTGGCAGCATAACGACCTTATTTTTAATATACCCAAAATAGCCTGTACTCAGAAAATTCCCAAAGCGATACAATGCGTATATATCATACAATCAATTTCCATCACAGATGTTCAAGAAAACCAAAAATTACATTTGTTCTCATATGTTGCAGAAAATAAGTTTTATTCAAAAATGATATAAAACGGGGGTAATTGAGTCCCTACCTTGCTCGAATAGTGATACCACGCTATCGAATCCTCAAGGTGTCGTTGACGATCACCCGGAGGGTCGGGAACAAATTCCAAGCCCTCGATCGTCCTCTTGCGAAAAACCAACTTCTCAACGGAGATTTAATTCCATAAACAAACTTCTTCACTGAATTCCTAGCACCCAAAATAGCTAGGTTAGACATATAACTTGTTGAATTCAGGTTTGGGCCCACATCGGGTCGGCGGCAGGCAAATCGAGGCAAATCTCGACCGTCTGATCTCGATTTCCGTGCCGGTCACTGAACATAGGCAATATATATTTGAAACTTCTCCATTTTCCGAGTACAATCCGAAAATGACAACAAAAATATAATCCAACAGCCAGATCAAAAAGTCAAACTTAAACTCAAAATATCCAAAAATGACAACTTTCAATCTGAGCAAAATGAGGTTGAGATATATATACCTTGACAATCCTTGCGATAAGACGAATCCAACGGGACTGATTAGAGGTCGAATTGTGGCCGAAATCGTCGCCGGTGGCCAAAAATCCGATTCGAGCTCTTGGAGCTTTTCCAGCGTTACAAGTGACGGCGGCGACTGGGGACGGGTGGTGCGGCTTTGGCGTCGCACAGGAAGGTTTCGCCGGTCGGTTGTGCAGGCAGATGACAGCAGCGGTGGCTCCTGCGGCGGTCTAACATCGACGGGGGGAGAGAGATCCGAGAGAGAGAGAGAGAGAGAGATCGGGGGAGAAGAGAGAGAAGAGAGAGAGAGAAAGAAAAAGGACAGGGCACGTGGCCCTATCTTATAGGGGTGTGCAGTCTTTTCAAAAATTATACATAAGTCCCCAAAATTTCAAATCTCTTTCAAATCAGTCCCCAAAAAATTTAATGATAGTGATGCATATGTATATTTTATGAATATTATTAACAGTATATATTTAATGGTGATCAAAAAATTGTGTGAATTTACAATTTAGATTATTTTTATGAACTTTTACAAAAACTGTCATTTTTCTGAAAAATTGAAGTTTTTAAAATTTTCTAAAAAAACTTATAAACTTCCACTTATGAAGTTCTTCTTTTGCCATTGGCCCGAGGTTTAGGTCTTGACAATTTATGAGCTAAAATGGAATTTTGTATTGAGTTCAAGGACAAAAATAGGAGTTTTTTCATCTATTTAAATTGAAAGAGTAATTGAAGAGGTTAAATGAGATAAGATAAAAAGTCAAAGTGAAAAATTTGGAAAGTTTTAAAGTTCAGGAGCTAAAATAGGATTTAGTAATAGTTTGGGGGCTCCAAATTGGATTAACACTAAAAATGAGTAGTATAATGGATATATTCAGCTTCTTTGATATGGCCCTTCAATTATACATTTAGTCTCAATTAGATTATAAACACCAATATGGTCTCTTTTCGGTGTTAATTTTTTATTTTTATTTTTTTTTAAAGAAAATTGGATAGAAGTTGGAGGAAAGGATATTTGGGTTATCAAACAATTACTCCTATTAGTTAATGGTTTTGTTTAAATAGTAGGTTAGATAATTATCTCTCTTCCTCGTGAACCCTCGAATAACCGGCCTAGTGATGATCAAAGTATGTTGATCCCTTGCAGGTCAATGGAAACTTCAAATGACACCACCAAACTAAACAGGCTAGACACGTATTAGTAAATTGTATGTCTTTTAATTATTATTTTCTCCAAGATTCCGCCTACAAAATTTATAGAACATTATTGCAATAATACTTGCATCTAATAGAAACGATAAAATGATTAGGTACACAAGTGTTTAATAAATCATGAATACGAAGAACTGAATAGATCTAGGAGAAAAATATGATAGTTACATTAATTATTTCTTTCCACGTGACAAGAATTGGCCCACATTACACATGACAAGAATTGGCCCACATTACATCTGTGTATCATGTACTAATATATATTGGATGCAGAGAGATGTGGTTCCAAACTTACTACAATATTTTAATAATTTATTGACCTAGTCTTTCCCTTGGTGGACCACGATATAAACGTTTATAAAGACAATATCCAATTTAGAGCCAAAATGTCTACAAGCATACAGAGCTACAGCTCATTACCGTGTCGAATTATTGGCAAAGGGCAAACAGCTACCCGCCTATAAGTTGTCCCATCCGTATTAGTGCTTTTAAGCAAGGCATCATTGGTGCACATAAACGAGAAATCGAACAAAAGTTTTGAAGCTCAACTTTACTTCCTCAAATAAAAAGCCAATTTATATATTACTTATCTCTATCTTTTCAAGCTAATTAATATACTTAGCCCATAATGGGAAATTCTCTTAACGTTTTGCCCATTGAAACCAACTTCAAGCTTCCATCTCCACCGTCCTCTTGGCCACCAGGTATCTATATTCAATAACCTTCCAATATGTATAGATATGCCTATTGGGCATATATAAGTTTTAGAAGTCACTTTGTGGCATATAGGCCACGTGATCTTATTATTCTTCTTTCTTGTTGAGTTGTTAAATTTAGTTTCCATGTCTATGTTTATAATGATGAGAAATACATATTACAGGTGAAGGTTTTGCCAAAGGAACCATCAATTTGGGAGAGCTGGAAGTTTGTCAAATAACAAGTTTCAACAAAGTTTGGTCAACCAAAGAGGGAGGACCAGAAAACCTTGGAGCGACCTTCTTTCAGCCCTCTCCCATGCCAGAAGGCTTCCACATATTAGGCTTCTATAGCCAGCCCAACAACAAGCCCCTCTTCGGATGGGCACTGGCTGCCAAAGACAACACTAACGGCTCAGCTCTAACCCAACCAATTGACTACACTCTCGTTTGGAGCAGCGAGTCTCTCAAAATCAAGCGAGATGGCAACGGCTACCTCTGGCTACCGATTCCACCCGAGGGCTACAAAGCAGTTGGGTTCGTCGTCACAAACACCCCACAAAAGCCGCCACTCGACAAAGTCCGGTGTGTCCGTTCCGACCTCACGGAGCCCTGCGAGGTCGAGTCATGGATTTGGGGACAGGACAAGGCACCAAGCAGCAAAGCAGAACAAGGTTTCGATGTCTACGGTCTTCGCCCGACCAACCGAGGGACCGAAGCTCTCGGCGTTCGAGTAGGAACATTCACCGTTCGAAATGGCGGAACTAGTGCCAATCCAATTCCTTCAACCTTGGCATGCTTGAAGAACACGAATCCGAACAAGTATTCATCTATGCCTAATTTGACACAAATCGAAGCCGTGTTTCGAGCTTACTCTCCTTTGGTCTACTTCCATCCGGACGAAAAGTACCTCCCTTCATCCGTAAACTGGTATTTCGAAAATGGAGCGCTCTTGTACAAAAAGGGAGAAGAGTCGCCCCAACCCGTTGCCGTCGAGCCCAATGGTGCAAACCTCCCCCAAGGTGGCGCAAACGACGGGTTGTTTTGGCTGGACTTACCGGCGGACAAAAACGACAGAGAAAGAGTGAAAAAGGGTAATTTGAGTAGTGCCCAAGTTTACTTACACGCCAAACCAATGCTTGGGTCCACATTCACCGACTTAGCAATGTGGCTCTTCTACCCTTTCAATGGGCCGGCCAGAGCTAAGGTGGGGTTGCTGACCGTCCCATTGGGGAAAATCGGCGAACACATAGGGGACTGGGAGCACCTGACCCTCAGAGTGAGCAACTTCACCGGAGAGTTGTGGCTCGTCTACCTCTCCACGCACAGTAAGGGTGAATGGGTCGAAGCTTCGGAGCTGGAATTCGACGGCGGGGGCAGGAACAAGCCTGTGGCCTACGCGTCACTCAACGGCCACGCGCTGTACCCGAAACCGGGCACGGTTATGCAAGGCAGCGGAGAGATAGGAATAAGGAATGATACTGCCAAGGGCAAGTTGGTCATGGACACGGAGAGTGGGTTCTCGGTGGTGGCGGGTGAGTATTTGGGTTCGGCGATTACGGAGCCGAGTTGGCTGAACTATTTGAGGAAATGGGGTCGGACGTTTGAGTACGATGTGGCGGATGAACTGAAGAAGGTGTTGCCCGGGAAGGTTACGTTGCCGAGAGAAATATTTGGGGAGGACGGGCCAACGGGTCCCAAACTGAAGGGGAGTTGGAGTGGAGATGAAGCGATTTGAGAAAAAGCAGTAAGGTTGACTATTCTTAGACACATGTCATGTCATGGGCAAAGAGATTGGATTGGATTATGTTTTTATAATTAATTATTGTATGTTTAAGTCTGTTTTAAAACGAAAATACAAAGATTATCACTCTTAAATCCTACGTCAAAAATTTATATCAGTGGCGTGTCATAAATAAGTTTAAATATTATAGTCCTACCTTAAAATAAAAATTAGTTGAAATTCATATCGTACAACCTGATGTAACATTTTTTTGCGTAAAATTTTGATATCCTTATCATTTGTTAGTGTCTCACGTGTATTTTAATTTATTTCATATAGTACATTCAATGACGAAGTCAATTAAAGCCCAGTAGTACTAGAGCCCCCACCTAATATTTTATTTCCTTTTATAAGTTATATAATTTAAATAAAAAATAATATTAGCCCCCACAAAATATTAAAAATTATTTTCACATTAGTCCATACACATCTTATCAATAGCCAACGGCTCCAACCCAATTGGCAGTGCCAAATAATTAAAATTTTTTGGTTTAGTTGTGAAATAAATATTAATAAATTAGATTTTTTTATTAGATATTTCTTTTAATGGAACTATTAAACACTTACTGCTTACCTCAGAAAAAGATCGAGTTTCTCTTACTCTATTTCTTTCATTTTTAAAAGTGGAGACTTTCACTCCTATTATAACATATAAGAAGGAATAGCTATACCCACCGATTTGGCAAGCACAGCTCAACCTACATGGGAGAGGCATCTTACCCTGTTTTGAACATGATCCACCACTGCATTGAAATCGCTGTTTCCCAGGCCCCTGCAGAGGTTTAATGCCCAATAGGTGGATCAACTCGCGAGCCTTCTCTCCTTGTAAGTTCTTACTAAAATAAACGTTAAATTTTTCAGCATTAACCTTCTGACCCGACCAATAACAGTAAGCATTTAAACAATCCATAAAGGCCCTAGCCTCATTCCTTGTTGCCCGTCCACAGAAAAGAACATCATCAACAATTGCCAAGTGAGTAACCCTGGTCCAAATTTGAAAATTCTTATCCTATTTAGCTTACCTTCAACTTCAGCTCTCCAGAGGAGTCAAGACAAAATCTCATTGCACAATATAAAGAGATAAGGGGAAATATGATCACCTTGTCTTAGACCTCTCTCGAGGGTGATGCTACTATAGGGAGAACCATTAAGCAAAATATGGATCGTTGGTGTAGAGACACACTCCATAATCTAGTCCACAAACGTCTGGGGGGATTAGCACTATCTAGATGAAAGGTCATTCCATTCGGTCATATGCCTTCTCCATATCCAGCTTCATCATCATCAGACCATGATGCGCTTTCTTAGTCTTAAGAGAATGAACCAGCTCTTGAGCCACAATTGTGTTGTCCCCAGTACTCCTACCTTTCACAAAAGTGTTTTGATTAGTGTAGGTAAGTGAAGGGAGAAGAGATTCAATTCGGTTGGCAAGGATTTTTGAAATCACTTTATTAGACCGTATTACATAGACTGATGGGTCAATACTCATTAAGTTTAGAAGGATTACCCATTTTCGGAATAAACACAATGTTACCATCGTTAAGGCTAGGAAGAAGAGACTCGGTTCTGAAGAAATCTTGGACAGTAAGGATAATATCGTCACCGACTGTAGCCTAATACGTTTTGAAGAATAAGCTAGGTATCCCATCCAGTCTCGGTGCCTTGTTGGGATTCGTGCTAAATAAAATTTCTGTAATCTCTTCTCAGTCTAGAATAGTAATCGAGGAATCCCTAAAAGTATGACGTACTTGGGGTAAAGGAATGCCATCAAGATCATCAGGGCAGTTAATTCCTTGAGAAGAGAAGAGGGAGAGGTATTCACCAGTATGGCATCTCCGTTGGCACTCTTTCCCTCAAGCCACTTGTCGTCATCATCTTTGATGTAAGTAACAAAGTTCTTCCTCCTTCAAGCCAAAGTTGTCATAAATAAGAATTTCGTACATCTATCTCTCTTGGCCATCCATTGAATACGATACTTATGTCTCCAAAAAATCTCCTCTTTGAGGAGA
Organism: Parasponia andersonii; assembly: GCA_002914805.1. Classification (NCBI taxonomy): domain Eukaryota; kingdom Viridiplantae; phylum Streptophyta; class Magnoliopsida; order Rosales; family Cannabaceae; genus Trema; species Trema andersonii. The sequence goes on from JXTB01000451.1 coordinate 103,494, forward strand.
AGATCATTAAGACGACTCGCAGTTTCACTTTCCAACTTCACACTTGCCTCTGAACACAATAGTTTTTGTAACCTTACCAAATCATCTCATGCTTCTACAACCTGCATTAGAACATTACCAAATTGTATATTGTTCCAATTTAATAAAAGTTTCCTCGATTCTCCGATGTGGTGGCTAAGTCTTTTTGCGCGAGGATAGAAAGAAGCAACACCCCAAGCTACCTCAATAACCTAATAACTCTAAATATCTAGTGTCCATATGGCTTCAAACCTAAAAGGCTTATGATAATAATCTTTATCTCCCTCTATATCCAATACAATCAGGAAATGGTTGGAAGTGCCATTAGCAATATTCTAAACTGGCCCATAGAAACAAAGTACACCACTCAACTGAGGCCACTGCACAATCAAGTCTAGCTCTAGAAAAAGGGCATCTCTCTTCTCTGATTCCAAGTAAATTTTGGGTCATAGAGACCCATATCTTGTAGGCATTCATGCATTGCCACAGTAGAAGATAAGGAGCCCCTTTTACTGTTACTGGATCAAGTCACCCCTTAACAGCATTGGATTGGGTGTTCAAAGAAAAAATGCATAGAAATGAAAGGAAACAGGATTATGCTCAATCTAAATTTCCACTGCTGAATACAAAGATTTTAGTTTATTTTGAATTTTTTCAGTTGAAAATTGAATGAATAAAGGATCATTTGGTACATGATTTATATCATATATTTTAAATCTATAAATAACTTTTATATAGAAAGTTGGAAGGATAAGTGTCGAACTTTCTACGTGAAATCTATTTCTAGATTCGAAGGATAGGATTGGAATCCTATACCAAACATGTCCTAAAATTTTTGTATCTGCAGTTCCATATCTTCAGTTCTAATCCTTTGAGATGGTATTACTTCCTTTTTCATGAAACCGTTGACCTGTGAATATATGAGACTGGACATTATAGTCCTTTGCTTTTCTCGGAGGGATTCTTGGTGGTCTTATATTCTCTATATTTTATTCTGAAGTAATGAGCAAAGTTTAAATGCTTTTGGAATGCTTTCTTAGCATTCTATTTTTGAGCTGTTTCATAGGTTTGTTTAGTTTTTGATGTCTCTTGCTGGTTTTACCTTTTTCTTTTTCCTTTTGGTTTTTTCAATAAATCCTCCAAGGTTTCCATCGAGACCAATGCTTCTTATGCATTTACGCCATTACCAGAAAAACCCAATTCCAAATAGTTGCAATACTGGTGTAACTGTTGTTATTACTAGCTGCTTTTTCAGTTCCTTGATTTTTCCCATTTCTATATCATATTCCTAGCTTGTTTTTACCATAGATGTTGCTCTTCTTTTTGATAGATATGTCTATTTTTAATTCTTTTATTTTCTACAGATACTATCAGGGTAAATTCCTTAAGAAGTCGAAACCAACTAAATTAGTAAAATGTTCAAGAGCTGAAATATCTGTGAATTGTGTCTAAAATCTGTAGGAGTGAACTAGTGCATCGAATGGTCCTAGATATTATCATAATTTTATGCAGTTATCATGATTTAGAGTAGAACAATACTCTCAGGTTGCTCCTGAACTATGTCAACACAAAATTGTGAAAGTTGAGAGCAAAATTTACTATGAAAGTATAATTTTTAAGATCCAAAGTCTGCTATAAGATTTTAAGTTCTTTTAAGGGACTTTGTTAGTTAATTTATGCAATCATCTATCTCTAATAGAGATGCAATACTTGTTGCTATTATCATTACCAATTCCTCCTTGTTTGGTAGAACTTGCTACAAAAGAACGGATTTGATATCGAGGAGTATATACATCTCATGAGCTTTGCACATTTTGATGTAATTTGGAATCTCATTAAAAGTAATGCTTCAAATAGCACGAATCATAAATTAGATGAGGTAATCTACTACTTTACTGCATTTCTTACTAGTTCTAATCATGCATATCAAGTAAATGGATCTTTGATGTAGAACAAGGTGAATTTTGCATCATTTATGTTTTGGCCAAGACTTGGTCAAGGTCAATTGGTATATATCTTCTAGTTAATAGATTCCTCTTTGGTTTCCCAAAACTTTTAGTTCTGATATATTTTATCCCTTATCCACTGAAAATGAGAGGTCCTGCCTAAATTTCTTTCTATATTTCTTGGCAACTAATGATGAAATAATGGGCTCAATGTGGCATATCAACTCAGATGAAGCTTTATTTCTCGGAAGAGGATGCAAGAACTTCTAGAGCTGCTGCTGCTGCTTCTTCTTCTCGATACATGATCCGGATACATCAAGGGAATGGGTCGGCTACCTCGAGAGGATTCTAAGAAGGAGGGATCATTTCAACTTTTCTGGAGCTTCAATTTAGAGTCTGTCTTCAAAAATAGGATGTTCCCAGATTAAGAGTATTTTTCTGCTTTTTATTTTTTGAGATTATTTTTGCCATTATATTTTATGTGAGTTTACTCTTAAAAAATTTTTGGTTTATGTCAAATTATTTTCTTTCTTTTATTGAATTTTTTTTAATATGTAACTTCTATGATAATTTATAATTAATAATATGAATACGAACTTAGCGTTAATAATATGATCTAGCAGACAATACGGGCTTAGTGTAATACTCTGAACTAGTTGGAAGGCAATAGGTAACTAAGATCAGAGAGATTGGCAGACCATCAGTTGGATCGAGCTCGGGTGGTACAAAGAAAATTTTTAATACCCGAAATTTTGTGATGTCATAATTAGAATTTTATTAATTATTAATATTGTTTATTTTATGATGTTATAATTGGGACTTTTATTAATTTTTAATATCATTTTGGGATTTAAGAGTGATAAAAAAATAGAAGGGCTTGGTAGAAAGGGCTAGAACATTTGGGATTGAGTAATGGTAAAGTAGTCCGATCACTTACTAAGGGTAACCTGGCCATTTGGCATGACTAGGGCGATTATAAATAGGCTATTATGACTGAAAGCAGACCCATTAGTAGCCGTCTAATCTTCCTTAGAGCTTTATTCATGTTTTCCTAGGTGGTAGGTAAGTGATCTCTATCATTAACTCTTTCGTATCATTGTTTTTACTATAAAATTTTATAGTAATGCTTATGTGTGTGTATATATATATGTTTGGGAAGGCTTTGAAGATTATTTTGGTGATTAAGAATACTTGTAAGAGCCTCTAAAATTTGGAAATACAATCTGATCTCGTCAATTGGGTTACTGTTCTTTTCTAGGGCTTTCAAATAGTTAGGTGATTTTAGGTTTATGATTTTCTTTATGAATAAAGGTTAGAGATGTGTAGGACTAATCAATTTGATGAGTGATTAATATTAGTTAGTAACTATTTCATCCTAGATTTTTTATGATTTTTATGTAGAAAAAATAATGATAGGTTTTAAGATTGACAGAGAAAGAAAATCTCCCATTTTAATTAAAAATCACAATTTTTGAGGCCTAAATGATCGTTTTTGGTCGAAATCACAATTACGTGTGGGACCCATTCTTAAATCATACACCACGTGGACGATTAAGTGGCAGAACATGCCACAAACGGGGCTCATTATCTGACATGTGTCGAGAGTGACTAGCTAAAGGGCACGCGAGTCGCACGTGGTACCACATCGGCCATTGGGCTGCCCGAGGTTAGGGCCGAGCCCATCCCATACCCTGGATGGACTCGGCCCAGTCCGATTCTTACCTCGACAGCTGGGGGTCAGAAGCCCCAAGGGTCTTCCACCAGAATATGATGGAAAGTGACTCACAGCTCCAGACTTAGATAGAGCATTTAATGCAATTTTGAGTAGGTGTGCATGGAGCAAGCCGTTCTGATAGAACGGCGATTTGTCCAAATCTCGCCCCTGACAGACTCGAGCCATAAGGGACGGTGGAAACTAGGCTACAATGGTACAGGGGGGATCACGGTAATCTCAACCCGTGATCTTTGGAGAAAGTCATGAGGAAAAAGGTACTCGGTTCTGAGATTGAGAACCAGGAGGTTCACAATTTTACGACTAAATATATATGAGTTATGCGTCCCCAAAACGGGGCATGTACGCATACAAAAAGAAACATTTAAAAGTTCATAAGCAAGAAAAAAGACATACTCATACAGAGAAAAACTGAGTCTTTACTACTTAATCTCAGGGACAAATATCTGACTTAAGCATCGGAGAGTCTTTGCAGGTAGCCACCTCCGCCTCTCCGACCCTGCCTGAAGTCAAAAGCTCTTTGGGATAGCAAGGATACGTGGACAGTTTGAGGACACAACACCAACGATTCATAGACACGTGGACAGTTGGTGAAAACCGCTCCAACAGTTTGGCGCCGTCTGTGGGAAACCATTTTTCTTTGAGTGCGAGAGGAAGAGTCAGAGTCTCACGATCGCACTCTCCCCGAACAAGAAGCCATATAGCATTAGAAGATCGTACCTTCAAGAATGACAACCAGAAGTATACGTCCTGACGCTGATGGAAATCCACCCGACGCTGAAGGAAGCTGCCAGGGAGCACAGCCTGGACTAGAGCGAAAGCTGGACCAGATGCTCGCCGCACTGGCAGAAGTAAGCCGGAAAGTAGACATTGCCCACGAGGCCGTCATGGGCTTAAAAGATAAAGTCGTAGAGGTGCGCAGGGATAACACCTGCCTCGAGGGGCTGCTAGCAAGCGAAGCCAGGAGCGAGCGAAGGGAAGATTTCGACGCAAAATTCCATCAAGAGACCGAGGGCCAACCACCGAGGGAAATGCCCGCCCCATCTCGATCACGAATGCAGGGAGAGCAACAAAGCTAGACAAGTCCATTTCGAGCCGAAGTGGCGGAAGCCAGAAGACACCAAGAAAGCCTTCAAGGTGTGCTTCCCAACTGGAAGCAAGAAATGATGGCAGAGCTGAGTAAGAGACTTGGGGCCCATCAGAGCAAGACCCCCAATGACCTAGCTGAGCAAACTATGTGAGGGATCGGCCGAATGGCCTTCGCTGATTGGATCTAGATGGAGCCTAAGTCAAGAGACTTCATTGCTCCAACCTTCAGGTCGTTCGAGGGGAAAACCGACCCCCTCGATCACATATATCATTTTCAGCAGAAGATGACCTTGGAAACCAGGGACGAAGCTATAACCTACAAGGTCTTCTCTACAACCCTGGTGGGACCAGCCCTATTATGGTTCAGACAGCTCTCAGAGAAATCCATAAACGGGGTTGAAGATTTCTGCAAACTTTTCTTGAAGTAGTACGCGGGTGCCCGGAGGCAGCAGAAAACCATGCGAGACCTAGACCGGCTGGAACAAACCATCAACGAGTCTCCGAAAGAATACTTGATGCATTTCCTGGAGGTGATGTCCCTAGTGCACAATGCCGATTTAGTCCAAGCTGCGAGCTCGTTCGTTAGGGGCCTGCGGCCAGGATCGATGCTGTCGGACCACATGCTCTTGAACCTTCAGTACGATATGGCAGACATCCAAGCCAAATCGGAAGGGATATTCAGGGTGTTGGAAAGTTGCCAGAAAACACCTAAGGCATCTGCCGTGATAACAATAGCGCCACAAGCCCTGGCCCTGCAAGTGGTAAAGAGGCCCATGCCAGACCGAGGGCCGATTCTGAAATAGGAAGCCCCCACCCAGGGCGGTCGAGAAGGCGGCAAGAGGAGGAAGGTGTCCCATGACCCATTGCCAAAGTACGAGCTCAACACGCCGATCGACGTGATCTACCTCCAAAACAAGGATAGGAGCATTTTCAAAGACCCGCCTAAATCCGGCATTCCTGAGCATATGAAAAATAGGAATAGGTACTGCTAATTTTACAAAGATCACGGACATGACACCATCAACTGCTGTAACCTCTACGCGCAGGTCATGGTGGCAATTCATACCAGCAAATTGAAGCAGTATGTAAAGACTGGCGGAATCCAGCCGCGGGAAGACACCACTAGGCCCGATAAAGGCAAGCAGACCCAGGCCTCCGGGTCTGAAGACCAGGCCTTGAGGATAGAGCCGACCATTGTAGGCAGACCCGAGCAGACCCAGGGCCAGGAAGAGAAGGAAAGGTGCCTAAGAAAAACCGAGGAGAGGGTGAAGCGCCTGAGGGGGATGGGACATTCCGTTAACTAATTAAGGGTGGGTGAAAGCTGCACCTCCACCGCCCCCATCACCTTCACCCAACAAATTTGACCACGGTGCGCCTACCACACGATGACCCCCTGGTGATTAAGTTACAGATAGACTCTGCATTGGTCGGAAGGGTCCTGATCGACGGTGGAAGCAGAGTCGATATCTTATTCCTCAGCAAGTTCAAGAACATGGGCCTGAATTGGAACGTGCTCAGATCGACCTATCAGTCGCTATTCGCTTTCGATAGTACCAAGGTCAGCCCCTTGGGCATTGTGACCTTGAAGTTCTTTGCGGCGGAGAGATGCTTGGATATGGACTTCGTCGTTATCGACTGCCCATCCTCCTTCAACGTCATCATGGGGAGAGGATGGATCCACGCCATGCATAGAGTCACCTCCACCCTCCACCAGGTCTTAAGATGTCAATCAAAAGACGGTACCTATACGATAGACATCAAAGAAGACCAGGCCTCTATGAGGAAATATTTTTCAGTGGCCCTGAAGGGACCTGGAGTGAGTACGAACGTCCTGAGGGGGGATGAATAGCAATCAAAGGACCGCCTACCAGCATACATAAAACAGATCGAGGAGGATTCTGATAGACCAGAATCTACGATTGAGGAGCTGGTGGCGGTCCCTTTAAAAGAAGCAGAGCCGACGAAGGTAATATTAGTCGGGGCCCTGTTGCCTGAAGAGGAAAAGAACGAGCTGTTAGGATTCCTGAGGCGGAACCAAGATGTCTTCGCTTGGTCCCATGATGACATGCTCGGGATTGACCCCGCGCATGCCTGTCACTGGTTGAACATAGACCCGAATTTCCCTTCGGTCAGGCAGAGACTCCGAAGGTTCGCGTCAGAGAAAAATAGGGCGATCAATAAGGAGGTAGAGACGCTATTGGAAAATGGCCTAATCATGGAATGCTTATATCTGTCCTGGATCTCCAACTCGGTGGTAGTGAAGAAGAAAAATAGCGAGGACCGAACTTGTATAGACTTCACCAACTTGAACAAGGCTTGCCCGAAGGATAGCTTCCCCCTGCCAAAGATCGACCAGATGGTAGACGCAACGGCAGGATTCGATAGAATGAGTTTCTTGGATGCCTACTCGGGGTACAGCCAGATCCCCCTGTATGAGGAAGACCAGATTCACATGGAATTTATCATGGAGCGAGGCCTGTACTGTTACAGATGCATGCCATTTGGTTTGAAGAATGCGGAGGCGACCTACCAGATGCTCATGAACAAAATGTTCGCCAGATAGCTAGGGAAAACTATGGAAGTCTATATCGATGATATGGTCGTAAAGAGCAGAGAAGCTTCGGGTCATCTGCGACATTTGGATGAATGTTTCTAGATTCTGAGGCAATATCGGATGTGTTTGAACCCTAAGAAATGCTCGTTCGGGGTGTCCTCCGGTTAGTTCCTGGGGCACATCGTAAGTAGAAGGGGTATCGAGGCCAACCCTACCTAGTTGTCCTCTATCATAGACGTGCAGAGACCCTCGACTATTCGGGAAGTCCAGCACCTAGCCGGGAAGATAGCCACCCTCAGCCAATTCGTCTCCAAGATGTCTGACCGATGCAAGCCCTTTTTCCAGTGCATAAAGAGAAGCTCTACTGTTGCCTGGGGGGAGGAATAGGACAAGGCACTGACAAACCTCAAGCTGTACCTAAGTCACCCGCCCATCCTGGCTTCCCCAGCAGAGGTGGAGCACTTGTATGCTTATTTAGCAGTGTTCGAAGTAGCGATCAACGCCATACTATTTGTCAAGGAAGATAGCAAGTAGAAGCTGGTGTTTTATATAAGCCGCATGCTCCTGGACGCCGAGACGCGATATAGTATGGCGGAGAAATTGGTCCACGCCCTAGTCAATGCTAAGAAAAGTCTTAGGCAATATTTTGAAGCTCACTCTGTTACCGTGTACACGGATTTCCCCATCTAGTAGATCTTGGTTAAACCAGACCTATCAGGTCGACTAACCAAGTGGGCCATCGAACTGGGGATATACGACATTAAGTATCGGCCCCGAGTAGCGAAGAAGGGGCAGGTCATAGTGGATTTTCTTGTGGAAATCAAATCTTTTTGGCGAGCTGCACGATCCGCTTCAAATGTCTCAGCCTCACCACCCTTCAGCCTGGACCCTCTACATCGACAAATCCACGAATGCCTTAGGGTTAGGTATCGGGATAGTCCTGTAGACCCCAACAGGACTCAGAGTAGAGAAAGCCTTGAGGCTCACCTTCCAAGCCACGAACAATGAGGCGGAGTACGAGGCTCTGCTGCAAGGCCTCGAACTAGCCCTGTATTTCGGAGTAGCGAGCATCGCAGTAATGACCGACTCGCAGTTGGTCGTGGGTCAGATCAGGGGACACTTCAAAGTAAAAGAGCCGAGATTACACAGGTACTTTTCCAAAGTAATAGGGGCGAAAGCCCGCTTTAGCAGCTTTAATATCGAACAGATTCCCAGGGAAATAAATCAGCAAGCCGATGAGCTAGCTAAAAGCACGTCGACCAGAGGAACAGGACACGCAAAGATTCTCCTGGAGGACAGGAATACAGGAGACCCCCCGTAGACCCCCGCACGTCATGTATTCGCAGCCGGCCCTATAGACGAAGGATGGATTGAACCCATCACTCAGTATTTGGCATTGGGGAACCTGCCCGCAGATCCCCAGGAAGCAAGGTCGATCAAACTGAAAGCTGCCAGATAGTCGATGGTGGGGGAACAACTATATAGAAGATCAACAATGGGGCCGATGCTGCGGTGTGTAGGTCCCGTCGAAGTGCAGAAACTGATGGAAGAAATCCACGAGGGAGTATGCGGCAACCACTCTGGCGGACGTAGCCTCACCGACAAGACTCTGACGGCCTGATACTTCTGGCCATACATGATGACAGAGGTGGCCCAGTTCGTCAAAAAATATGATAAGTGCCAGAGGTTCGCCCCCATGAACTGCCAACCCGCAGAGGATCTCCACTCGAACATAATGCCCTGGCCATTTACCAATTGGGGTTTGGACATCGTCTGAGAGCTCCCCAGAAGTCCAAAGGGAAGAAGGTATGTCCTACTAGCCACAGATTATTTCACCAAATGGGTTGATGCTGAAGCCTACGCGACCATAAACAAAGCAGTCGATACAGGATTCTGAAAAAGATACACGCTGATCATGGCACACAGTTCCAAAATGCTAAGCTCAAGGAGTTTTGTGAGCTGTATGATATAAGGCTCAGTTTCTCTTCCGTGAACTACCCTCAGGGGACGGCTAAGCAGAGGCAACGAACAAAGCCATATTCAGCAATATCAAAAAGAACTTGCAGGAGGCTAAAGGCAGGTGGATAGAAGAGCTACCGGCCGTTGTGTGAGCCCATCGAACCACAAAGCGGAGGTCGACCAGCAGAACGCCATTCGCCATGGTCTACGGATCAGAGGCTGTGATCCCGACCGAGGTCGGCCTCCCGACCCTTCACTCTGAAGTGGTAAGAGATGCCCCTTTAAATGAACGGTAGCTAAGCCACAACACAGACCTCCTGGAAGAAATGAGAAACATGGCCCTGGTCTACCTGGCTTCATACCACCAGCAGGCTAGGTCTTACTAAACAAAAAAGGTTAGTGTTTGACGATTCAACGTCAGGGATTGGGTCTTAAAAGTAAGAACAGGGAATTCCTCGAAACTGGACTCCAATTGGATCGAAACCTATGAAGTGATCAAAGCACTTGACAATGGTGCGTATGTCCTGAAGGAACTCAAGACCGGAAAAGACTTGTCGAACACGTGGAACACTCAGCACTTAAAAAAGTATCACGTGTGAGAACACGTGCATATGATGTAAGACCCACGTGAATGCTTATATTATTGAAAAAGCTTAAATCCAAAACAGGTTAAGTTTTCTTTTTGCCGCATGGATTTATCTTTTGGATTGCTATGAAAAAGGGGTCTACCTATAGTGGTAGACCCCACGCACTATTCAGGTGTGAGACACATGCATATGATGTAAGACCCATGTGAATGCCTATATTATTGAAGAGTTTAAATCCAAAACAGGTCAAGTTCCCTTTTTGCCGCATGGATTTATCTTTTGGATTGCTATGGAAAAGGGGTCTGCCCACAGTGACAGACCCCACGCACTATTCACGCAATCAAGGATCGTTCTATGGGGATCACGTCGCTTGTCGACGACCCAAGAAAACGTACGAAGGGGAAAGAGCTGCGCAAACAAAAACTTGCCAGCAGACCTCAAAATCGATCGTACTATGGGGATCACGTCACTTGTCGATGACCCGAGAAAACGTACGAAGAGAAAAGAGCTGCGTAACAAAAAACTTGTCAGCAGACCTCAAAATCGATCGTACTATGGGGATCATGTCGATTGTCGACGACCCGAAAAAATGTACGAAGAGGAAAGAGTTGCGCAACCAAAAACTTGCTAGCAGACCTCAAAATTGATCATACTATGGGGATCACGTCGCTTGTCGATGACCCGAGAAAACGTACGAAGAGGAAAGAGCTGCACAACAAAAAACTTGCCAGCAGACCTCAAAATCGATCGTACTATGGGAACCACATTGTGCAATAAAATTCTTGCCGATGACCTGAGAAAATGTACGAAAAGGAAAGAGCTGCGCAACCAAGAACCTGCTAGCAGACCTCAGAAACGATCGTACTATGGGAATCATATCATGCAAATCCATGCCGATGGCCCGAGGAAATGTATGAAGAAGGAAAGCATGGGTCAGGTCTACCTGTTGGAAGTGGACCCTCCTAGACAACATTTTAGCCACATGCAAAGCAAAGGTTGGAGAGGTCAGAGTGTACCCGTTAGAAGCAGACCCCATCCAGACAAAGTTTTAGCCACGTGCAGAGGAGAGGTTAAAGGGGTCTGAGTCTACCCATTGGAAGTAGACCCTCCCCAGATAGCATTTTATTATGCACGCACCAGGCACTAAGACAGAAGTTAAAATCGGGCCCTGTTTATTATTTCCAAAAAAACAAAAAAACAAAGGGAGCGATCGACAGGGACGCGCACCCAAAAGTTCTATCTACGAGAAGCAGGTCTTGGGCGGACTCGCAGAGACACGTCAGAGTGGTAACGCCCAGTTTGCTCCCAATGAGAGCCGAGCCCGGGCCTCTTCCTTTGTAGCGACGGATCTAGATAGTGATTAACAAGCCCCTGGAGCTGATTCCGAGTACAGTCCCATTTGGGGTCGGAGAAGTCCAGCCACATGCGTGGGTCGAACTCTGTCAAGACAAGTCATAACAGAAGTTATATCTCCTTAGAACCGGATGGGCCAGAGCTAACATCCCTATCTCCGGAACTAATCTTGTCGATCATAGCTCAAGGAGGACTTACTAATAACTCGAAATCATGTACGACCAATTCCAGACAGTTACAACAAGGGTCAACTTTACCCCGGACACGGTCAATAAAGAAAAAGAGAATAGACTAAGGAGAATTATACTATTCTTATTATTTATATATACGGTTACAATGAGGGTCAACTTTACAAATGTACAAAATTAGGGACCCTAATTACCTCCAGCCAAGGGAGCGCAGCCAGTTCCGGTGCCTGGACTAGCCCTGGTAGAGGGTGGCATACCAGGGTCGCATTCGTCGCTGGATAAAATGACCGCACCAGACCCCTCACCAGTTAAGACCCGAAGACTAGGCTGACTGCCAGGGACTTCCGAAGTTTGATCTGGCGGACCATAAACGGGGATAAGCTCTTTGGCAACAGAGGCAGACGTAGAGGGGCTGTCCTTTTCTGCAACAAGCATCTTCAGTATGTCAGCAGGGTACACGATGTTGATCCCATCCCCAAGCTACTGCATGTAGTACTTGACAGAATAGTGTTCTCTCTTGATGCCTTTCTGCTCGTCAAACTGGTCTGGCGTTACCGCCTCAGCGTGGCCTTCGAATTCCCTATTCTCCCAGCCAGACCTATAACTTTCCGCAGAAAAGACATCCACCTGCCTCTGATACCTCGTTTTTAGATTTTTCGCGTCCGCTAATCTATCCCTTAACACCGTCAGCCTCAACTCTGCTTGCGGCTGCGACAAGTCGACCAAAAGGGCGTTAATGTTAGCAAGGTCTTCACTATGCTTGCGAGACAACTCTACTTGAGCCCCTATCAATTTTACGTGGTCCGAGTAAAGATGTCGGCTTACCTTATTCGATCGGTCGAGTCTGCGTTATAGAGAATGGGCCTCCAGTTTGGCTCTAGCTTCGGCTTTCCTCGCCTCCTTAGCGTCGTCAACGGCCCTATCATGAGCGAGGAAGGCTAGCTCCATCTCCGCACCAGTGCTCTACAGCTCTTGCTTCTTGACCTTGAGCTCGTTTTAGGCCAGTCTGGCAGCCTCAGACTGAGTAAGCCCAACGGCCTCTGCTTGGCCAGCCTCACAGCTAGCTCCTCACGCTTGACCCTCTCGACACTGAGGACATGAGCCACCGTGCTGCTGACCCTCGCCTCATCGAGGCTCCGATATAAATCGAAGTCAGTCCTCAACTCGGCAAGGGTAGCCTCGCTACGCTTGGCCAGTGTAGAGCGAGAGTTCAGCTCCTCAGTCAGGGCCCTGATGCGAGAGGAATCGAAAGACCATATGGCATCTAGCTGTAAGATAAATAGAAAAAAAAAAGAGTTAGCGCCTAACAAAGATACTGAGAAGTATAGAGGTAACCAGACGAGCCAAACCTGCGTGAAGGTACATGGGTCCAACGGCTGGACTCTTTTTTTGGGCATTGTCCACACCCGTAGATCGGCTCCACCCTACCAACCGCGAGGGCACCCTCCCCCTCGACTGGGCACGCCCTCGAAGCAGCAGTGGCAGGGATGGAGGAAAGTTGGGCACCGTCGGCGACGGCAGGAGGTGGTGCGTCCCCTCTTGATGGGCCACTACGCACGGACCTTCTTCTCCTCAGAAGGGTTAGTGTGGCCCCGTCGTCATCACTTTCAGACGAGGGGGTAACCCTGCCCCTCTTCTCTGCCTGGCCCTCTTCTTCTTTGGATGAGCCAACCTCGTGGCGCCACTTTATTGGGACCGGAGGAGGGGAAGACAGCCGAGATTTCAACCTTGGAGCCCCCCCACTGAGCTCGGCAATCTCCCCACTGAGGCAAGCAGCACTCGACTTCGAATCGGAGTCAGAGGTGGACGAGGTTGGTGTAGTAGACCCCCTGGATAGACTCAGGGGAATCCCCTCGCCATATACGGCCTGTGTGGCCGAAGTTTCCCCGGACAGAGGTCCGCCTGCATCAGAGCGGGGGACCGCGGGCACTTCATCTTCTGAAGGCACCACGAGATGATGGCTAGCAGTTGCCTTGCGGCGAGCCTTATGCTCAGTAGTTCCCCCCTTGATGAAGGAGGGGTCTACCGATGGGCCCGTCTTAGAATCTATAAAGAACAAGCAACATGTTTAGATCATGGCCATAACCCGATCGATGAAGCTCAAGGATGCGGAAATGAACCCACCTCTAGCCCTCTTAGGGGAGGCGGCTTCCTCCCTACAGAGCCTGATGCACTCTTTGGTCACGAACCTCACAGCCTCCTCGAGCTCGTGGTTAGTCGGCGCCACCAGGTCGTTGGAGCCTGCCAACTGGCTTGAAGCCGTAACCTGATGACCCACCATAGCGATGCGATCGTACTCATCCCAACAAAATCGGTTTAGGGCAGAGGCATCAAGTCGGCTCCGCAGGTGCTTTGTGATGACCCAGGTGTCTAGAGGGAAGGGAAGGTATGAGACCATCCTGGGCATCATATTCATCACCTGGGGGCTGAGGGCGGCGTGGATATATCGGCAGTCCCCAGGAGATCCGAAGATGACAATCCCTTCCAGGCCCTTGAGCCGACCCGCCGACAAATACGGCTCGAACCTGTTTTGTTCTACAAAGGCTGCATAAGACAAAATAACGTGAGCAATAACAGACAAGGAGAACGCAGACCTGAAAATCACGACCTAACACTTACTCTACCGGAAAACTGAGGGAATTTGGAAGTGGAGCACCACACCCCTCCAATGGCGTATAGCCTAGAGTGGGAGTCCCATTGCTTGTCTGACCTCGGCAAGCCCCAGAAAATGTGACGTTTCGGGAGCGGTTGAAAATAAAAGATGGGGTAGGAACTCTTTTTGGGGATGAGGGTGAGTTTGTAAGCATAAAAGACCATCTATAGGTCAATATGTAGGTTATAAAGAACTGACAGGGCGGAGAGCCCCATCAGAATCATGACCCTATTTGCATTTAACTGTATCGGGTGGGTTCCCGTCAAAGCAAAAAATTGGTGGATCAGAGGATGAAGAGGGAATCACAGCCAATCTAGATGTTTTCTTCCCAAAATAATAGAGCCTTCAGGGCCAGAGGGATGTAGATACCAATTCGCAGGGCCCTCGACCCGTTGTAGTGTGACTACGCCAGGGAGGCAGAGCTGTCTCCTCAGCGAATCCAACTCCGAGTCCACAACGGGGTGCAATTCCTAATCTTGATTCGAGGCCATCGTTTTGGATACGATCGAAAGAGCAAAAGTCTCTAGAAAGGGGAGAAGTCGGAAACCCTAAGATTTTACGAGGTTGGAATAATTGAAGATTTTAGTAAAGTAGCAAATGAGCTTATATGTGGCTTTTATAGAGGGGGAGCCGAAAATTTTTTCTGGAAAAAGGGAGAGCAAAGGAGACCCAACAGTCGGAACTTCGAAATTTAAAAATTTTGTGACATGGGATGACGTGCCTCCACGTCGACAAGGGGGAGCCACGTATATCCCTCAAATTGGAAGAACAGAGAAACAATTTCCCCACTTGATGGATACGAATCCATCAAATAGGGAAATTGGGGCAGTTGTGAGACCCATTCCTAAATCATACACCACATAGACGATTAAGTGGTAGAACAGGCCACAAACGGGGTCCACCGTCTGACATGTGTCTAGAGTGACTAGCTAAAGGCTACGCGAGTCGCACGTAGTACCACATCGGCCATTGGGCTGCCCGAGGTTAGGGCCGAGCCCATCCCATACCCTGGATGGACTCGGCCCAGTCTGATTCTTATCTCGACAGCTGGGGGTCAGAAGCCCCAAGGGTCTTCCACCAGAATATGATGGAAAATGACTCACAGCTCCAGACCCAGACAGAGCATTTAATACGATTTTGAGTAAGTGTGCGCAGGGGGCAAGCCGTCCTGACAGAATAACGATTTGTCCAAATCTCGCCTTGACAGACTCGAGCCATAGGGGACGGTGGAAACTTGGCTACAACGGTGCAGGGAGGATCACGGTAATCTCGGCCCGTAACCTCTGGAGAAAGTCTTGAGGAAAAAGGTACTCGGTCCTGAGATTGAGAACCAGGAGTTTCACAATTTTCGGACTATATATATATGAGCTATGTATCCCCAAAGGGGCATGTACGCATACAAAAAGAAATATTTAAAAGTTTATAAGCAAGAAAAAAGACATACTCATACAGAGAAAAACTGAATCGTTGCTACTCAATCTCAGGATAAATATCTAACTTAAGTATCGGAGAGTCTTTACAGGTAGCCACCTCCGCCTCTCCGACCCTGCCTGAAGTCAAAAGCTCTTTGGGATAGCAAAGACACGTGGATAGTTGGAGGACACAACACCAGTGGTTCAGAGACACGTGGACAGTTGGTGAAAACCGTTCCAACATTAAGTTAATTATGTTTTTTTATTCAAAAAAAATTTATATTTCATTATATTTCAACTTAAATTGTGGGTTATCGAAAATGACACATAACTTTTCTTGTTATGTTTTATCTTTAGTTAATCAGTTTGTTAAGAAGTTTACAATAATAATTATTACACGGGAATACTCAGTTTTTAAATTATTATCAAATTCATAACAATGTGATGTACCCCAGTTTGAGAGCGTTATTACCTCTCCACAGAGGTAACGTTATGATCATATAATAGCACTATTGATCAATACCATAACTAAAACTTCCTTTTCTATGGATCTCCAGTCGTATTCGGTGATCAAGGGTAAACAAGTCAAACACAAATATTTCACAACATTAATATCCAAATTTGGAAATAGAGCAAATATGCATCTCACTGAATGTAATATTATTAATGATGATGTATAAATACATGGCTCTCTATGGCCTTGTAGGAACTGCACTGTCGACTAAAATTGAAATATAAAATATGATAACGAGAACTATAATATGCCTATGTAGGACTTAGATTGACTATTCCTATCATTGTCATGGCGATTCTAGGGTTCCACAAACTGAACCAAACTGCTGTCAGGACTCGAATTCTAAGAGTGCTTTACTGGTTAATATAACGAAACAAAACCCTTTTACCATATTGTCCTTTGTGCCAAGTGTTGTTGGACCAAAGTATTATTGGGACTCGGACCCTGGGAATAATTTAGTAGTTAATAAATGGTTATCATTGCTAAAACTTTTTATAATTGATTGGCCTCAGTGCCAAGGATTTGTAGACCAAACTCTTGTTAAGACTCGAAAAACTTTATTGGTCTCTGGCGATCCCACCCTAATAAAATGCTCTTATTATGCTTTTTTTTTTTTTTTTTCATTCTGATTAACTTTTATTTAAAAAAAAAGTTTCTCTAAACCTCTTGGGTCCTCCGACCTCACTTCACATTATTTTGTGCATTTGTTATTCTGATATCTCACACTTAATTCAAATTGCTATTAACATTTTATTGGTCGTGATAACTATACTCAAATGTACATGTCATATGCGTATAAGAGCATATAATAATCATATCAATTGTCAAACAAATGCACATATAATACAAGTAAAGACCCTGCACTATAGGTGAGTACTCTGCTTACATTTTTCTACACAAAACAAGGTTCCTACAAATTTCTTTCAATAGTTGGGAAGCAACTAGGTTTGACTATCTTGAGTATAGGTAAGTGTCATTTCCATAACTATCTAGTTTTGAGCTGGATTCTAATATGCTTAATCAACTTATAAGCATTAAATTCTATTAACTTCTTAAGCATCTAACGCCATTGGCTTTATGTGATCCATATCATTCTTAAATGAGATCTTCAAGTTTTTCCTAGATTTTTATATCTATCTCTTACACATATAACGACCAACTAACTCTTTTGGTTCGATTCCAAAGCTTAACGGGTCATTGGAAGCCTTTTCTTATAATTTTCGATCAACATCAAGATCTCTGCTAATTATCGAATCATATTGGAAACCTTAGGTAGGTTATTGGAATCCTTATCTTATCTCTTTGATAAGGTTGTATTCTATCTCACATTCATTTTGGCATAAGATTGCTATCTCTTGTGAGTGCCCTTATTATGCCAGGTCCCGTCACGTTCCAACCACTGGTTCGACAATAAAATTACTATGTGGCTAGCTCATAGGCCGGGTGGAATGGCATGGTGCAGTATACTAATGTTGCATGCTTCTTGTAACGTGCCATGGGAAGGCTTATCCATGATAAGAGTGAGTCTAAGAAAGCTTATCCATAATAAGAGTGAGCCTAAGAAACTAGCCATGTGGATTTGCCTATGGGAGTTTGGCTACAGTTACTTATGTGGAGTTTCGGGATATAGTTAGAATTTTCCATATTATTTGGGACATAGTTTGAATTTTCTAATTTGTTTGTCTCATGTCTGATAATTTTTCTTGTCGAAGGAATCCTACCTCCTCAATAAGAGGATGACAGATATATGATCATTTCATTGATATCATGAAGAAAAGTATTTATCAGGCCATATGTTTTCTGGGTGAAAGTCGTGGAAAATAGGCCAAAAGCTCAAAATGCTCTTTAGGAGGGTGCTTAGTGTTGGCTCTCCACTACCCCTGGCCATGGTGGACATTGATGGCTAAGTAAGCTACCTACTAGTATATAGAGAGTGCTTGTAGGGGCGGGCTCTAGGGAACCACGAGGGGACCCTTGGTGTCTCTACGAGTAAGAGAGACTCGTGTACAGTACCAATTGCCCAGTATTATGTATAGTCTCCACACTGGAGGTTTAGTGCTGCATTTGACTTGCGGGCTACTATGCTGTAAGTATAGTTTGTGGACTGAGCTTTCTAAAGGATGTATGAGGCTCTTAGACGACGTATGCCTCAGCATGAGATGGTCACAGGAAGACCACTCATAGGGAGACGAAGCATGCATGGTATGCCAAGACTATGTATGCTTTAACACAAGTTGGCCTTGGGCAAGCCACATATGGAGTGGGATAACTAGAAGATGGGTTGTGTGCCAAGATAACGCATGTATCAACACATATTGGTCACTGGTAGGCCTCACGTGGGCCTCAGCCGTAAGTGAAAAATTAGTAGGCGGCATGATGCTCCTACACGAGAAGGTTGCACACAAAGTTGTGAGCCATAAAAGAATCGTAGGTACTTGTTAGCACTCCAGCGGGCTTATTGCCATGATGATTGGCCTGTGGGAGTGAGAATACCCTTAGAGCCATGAGAACTATCCAAGAGGTATTGGTAGGATTTTATTAGTTGAGACAGAGTACTGACTTGATCTCAGCACCTAATGACACATGCCACCAAGGTGAGAATATCCTTGGGTGAGAAGGCATGTGGCTTGAATCTCGATGGCACATTAGGAACCTATGAACAAGGTGAGTGGCTTGGTGAAGGCTGTGATAAATAAAAATCGTCATAGTTACTTGCGAGCGAGACTCAGTAGGAGTCGTAGTTATAAGCGTGTGGCTTAGAACATACATACCTAAAGGCACGAAAAAGTGACTCATAGTACACGGATAGGCAGAAGGCTGACTGAGACTTTGGAAGTCTCGGTGCTGCATGGTCATTATTGGCATTGAAACTCTCAGACTATGATTGGTAGTATCAGAGCTTAGGTTCATCTCATCGGATAAGTGAACCTAATGCACGTCTTAGAGGAGACAAGTGAGCAAGTTAAAGGGACTGAGGGCGCCCTTTGCCTATGAGGGCTTCATGGAACCTTGCTTTGGAAAATGGTTGTGACACGAGTGATCATGTCTGTTGAGGCACTAGAAGACCCTTAAAAAGAGGTATTAAGGAGGGTGAAGACCTAATAGATGATGCTCGAGAAGTAATCATTATAGAGACAACTTTGAAAGAGCATTGCATATAATTTGGCACACTTGGTTGGTTAGAACACGATTCAATAAAGGGTTATACGAGTTTGCTTAGAGCACTACACGAGGGTTGTCTGAGTGACATTGTAAGCCATGTAGGGGCACTTTTGTCAAAAAAAATAGCTTATTAGGGGCAGTGTGGCTTAGTTTTTGATCAATTGAAGATATGTGAGGTCAAAATAGTTGTCAATTAAGCCAAGATAGATTAGGAATATCAGATACTCCATTGCCACTAGTTTGAATGACCTTGGCACAAGGTTGCCACAAGAAGAGAAGGTCAGATAGAAGCTATAAATATCAGAAGGCAACATTATTGGAAGTGTGGACATTCTAAGGGAGTTATTTAGCCTAGAGGGGTTGCCTGGACATGTTATTGGGTGAAAGTATTTGCTTACAGATATGTTCTAAAGACACGAGCAACATAAAGCACTCTAGGAGGGTGCATACTTAAAGAGGCATCACGGGGGCCATCAGGGTCACAATGAGGGGAATTAAGGCCATCAACATAGTCAGTCTACTCAAGACTAAAGAAATGGTTATGCTATAATATGAATGGGGACAGGAAGGTCGCACAAAAGTTGAAGGCACTAAGAATTATTGGTTGTTCAGTTTGGAAGTCATTGAAGACTAAGAAACCAAGACAGGGACTAAAATAGTGTCAGTATACCACAAGACGTTTATCTAGGGTGAAGATCGTTTGGACTCAAGTAATAAGATAACATCGGTATATATCAGGGGGCAAAATTCAGCATAACAAAGGGACTGAATCAGCAACATTCGTGAGACAAACTATGGTACTACTAAATGAACGGTTAGCTTGTGAGCTATACCTTGAGAGGTACACTTCAAAATGGAGAAGTTGTTCCAAACTGAAGTAGGGGAGCCTACTTGTGCTTGTTGTTAAAGTATTAGGAAGCTACAGGGTATGAGACTTGGAAGCCAAATGATTTCGAGATACATGTCAATTGATGCATTGAGTTGGGGTGATTTCAAGAAGTCCTTCGTTGAGAAAAGGCACAGTGCAGCTAAGTTAGTTACATGAGGACAAGTTGACCGAATGGAATATGACTTTGAATGAGATAGAACTTAAGACATAGTGTTGGACATTGGCTCAAGGATCTTGTGAGCCAGAGAATGAGCTTGTGGGATGGGATCCCACTATGGCTAGAATGATGGGAGGATCATTCACTACAACTCAGAAATACTCAGAGGAGTAATCTGAGATATCTTGTAAAGTTGGCTGACGCCACTTACAAGAAGCTGTTAGTAGGCCGAATGTTGGAGGGGACATTGGAAGAAACTCTTCTTGAAGTCATCATAAGTGCATGGAATACACAAGGTGCCATATTTACAATGTGGTTGGCTTGAGAGCCACATCTTGAGAGACACACCATTTGGAATAAGAGCACCTTGCAATGAAGTAGGTTGCATTCACAGGCCATGAGGGTGATGGTTTGCCACAGAGGTGGCCTATAGTTGGTACTCAGAGGAGTGCTAAATCGAGTTTTAAAGAAGACTCATATGGATGCAGTGAGAATGGTTGGCTCACGAGCCACACCTTCAACCAGACGAATAAACATCAGAGAGTTGGCAAGAAAAGTAAGCATCTTGTATCTAAAGGTTTTGGGGTTAAGATCAAAAGATTGGTTGCTTCATGATTAGTGGGACATCGGGAAAAACTCAGAAGAGTTTGACTCTACAGAGTCGTGGGTGCAAAGCCACTCTACATGGATTGATTTTGAGTGAACAATATGTTATGAGATCTCAGATCATAGTCCAAGAGTGGCAAGTATTGATCATTACTAAAAGGTGCATCTATAAAGGTAGTGGGACAAGTGTATGTAGTAAGTTCAGATGAAGTTGTGGGAGAGAGCATGTTACCCTTGAGTATTGAGTTAAGGAGGATATAGAGCAGAGGATAGACTGAATGAAGTGGGGGACGATGTAATGTGCTGTAGGAAGGCTCATCCATGATAAGAGGGAGCCTGTGAAACTATTCATGCAGATTTTCCCATGGGAGTTTGCCTATGGTTACTTATGTGGAGTTTCAGGATATAGTTGGAATTTTTCATATTCTTCGGGACATAGTTGGAATTCAACTTATTCGTTCTATGTTCGATAATTTTTCCAGTCAAAGGGATCCTGTCTCCTCAATGAGAGGATCAAAGATATATGATCATTTCGTTCATATCCTGAAAAAAAGTATTGATTAGGCCATATAATTTCTGGGTGAAAATCATGTTTCTTTATAAAACTAGGCCAAAAGCTCAAAATTCTCTTTACGGGGGTGCATGGTGTTGGCTCTCTGCCACTTTCGACTAAGGTAGGCACCGATGACTAAGTAAGCTACCTACTAGTACATAGAAAGTACTTATAGGGGTAGGCACTAGAGAGGCACAAGGGGACCCTTGGTGTCTCCACGAGTAGGAGAAACTCGTGAACAATACTGATTGCCCAGTATTGCGCATAGTCTCCACATTAGAGGCTCAGTGATGTGTTCGACTTGTAGGCTGCTATGCTGTAAGCACGATTCGTGGACTAAGCTTCCTAGAGGATGCGTGGGGCTCCTAGACCGTGCATGCCTCAATATGAGATGGTCATAGGAAGGCGAGTTATGGGGAGACCGAGGATGTATAGTGCACCAAGACCATGTGTGCCTCAACACAAGTTGGCCTTGGGTGAGCCATTTGTGAAGCAGAACAACTAGAAGATGGGTGGTGTGCTAAGACCACATATGTATCAACACATGTTTGTCATCAGTAGGCCTTAACCATAAGTGGGAAACTAGTGGGTAGTGTGATGCTCCCAAACGAGAAGGTTGCACACAAGGCTGCGAGCCACAAAGGAATCGTAGGCACTTGTTAGCACTTTAGAAGGCTTGTTGCCATGATGAGTAGCCTATGGGCATGAGAACACCCTTAGAGCCATAGGAGCTATCCGAGAGATATTGGTGGGCTTTATTAGTTGAAATAGAGTGCCAACTTGGTCTCGACACCTAGTAACACATGCCACCAAGGTGCGAATATCCTTAGGCGAGAGGGAGTATAGCATGAATCTAGATGGCATGTTGGGAACCTATGAACATTGTGAGTAGCTCAATGGAGGCCTGGCATATAAAAGTTGTCATAGTTACTTGCAAGCAAGACACAACAAGAGTCATTCTTATAGGCGTGTGGCTTAAAACATGCACACCTAAAGGCGCGAAAAAATGACCCATGGTACAGGTATAGGTGAAAGGTTAACCGGGACTTGAGAAGTCTTGGTACCACACAAGCATTATTGGCATTGAATGTCCCAGACCATAACACTTCTATTGGGTAATAAATTTTTACAAACAACTTTTTGTGCGTTAAATTAGGCCATTCTATTTTTTGAAAGCACAAATCCAATTGGAGGACATATTTTCTTATAAAACTCCTAATCTCATCTTTAATTACATATCTTTTTCTTAAGCTCAATTTTAAGCATATTCATACGGTCGAGGTAGAATTTATGAAGATTAATAAGGAAAAACTAAAGCAACCAAAACTAAGTATCAATTACATTCCCAAATATAAGCTTAAACCATGCTCATCGAATAAACAATTTTCTTACCATTTGAATTCCTTGGAAGATATTTCTACCTTGGTTCTTACTACAATACACAAGTAGCCAAGAACTGATAAATCATAACAATAATTAGATATTGCCCTCAAGTGATTAAAATAAATAACTTATCCTTAGCAACACAAAACTTGATTTGTTGAACATTCTAACAACTTTATAACACTAATCTCCATCATAGAATCTTCCAGCATTACTAATTCACATTTATACATTTAATATGCATGAAAAATATTATAGATAACTCAAACAATCCATAGAATCAGGAATTAAGACATTTGGATCACATCGTTTAACTCACAAGCCAATTTTTCCAACCTTAGAACTTACCCACAAATTTCTCAGAAATTTCTAGATTTTTAGTCAGGCTTAGAAAAATTATATCTCAACCTGGATGAAGCCACATTCTCATAATAAAGGCTATTTTCTACAAAAAGATCCATTTAGTCAATTTCATTACCAATAAATCTAGATCTTAGCTTCTTTACTCACTATTTAGATTATATACCCACAAGATCATGACTTTGCATGGATGCATTTCTTCTTCCACAAAATCACATTTTCTATCAAATCACTACAAGTCTTATTTTAAAGCTACAGAAACATAGCACATTAAGCATCGATCTCAAAATATTTTTCCAAACTTGCTGAGCTCGAGCTCGACTTGGAATCCCTAGAGAATGCATTCCCCTTTCTAATATCCTCGTTGCTAGACATCTGAAATGGGAGAAAGGTACGTTATAATCCTATCCTAGCTCGTGCCTAATTAAGATAAACTATTTTTTAATTATTTAATATTAACCTAAAAAGTGCGACCTATATAAAGATACACTTTAGTTTATTTTTTTCACAGAAAAAACCTAAGTTTGTGCGACCTCGTGGCTCTACAAGGCAAAGACCAAAACCCTAAGTGCAATTGTTCAAATTTTATATGCGTATTGATAGGGTTAAAATACCAAAGCTAAAACTATAAATCTAGAAACTATTTGAATTAGCCGAAGCATTAAAACCTAAAGTTTGATCAGTCCTATGGTTCGAGACTACAAAGTGATCTGATTAAAGGGGAATGTACTATTCAAAGTACTAAACCTAGGTGTTCGAATTTTAAACTTTTCAAAGCTTAAAGATTAAAAACTAAACATGTCTCATCAAAGTTCAAGTCTCACATTAAGATGACGAAAGTTGTGAACTAAACTCCTTCTTTTGATCTCTTTGTCCTTTTCCTTTTTGTCTTTCAAAATTTCTCCACAAATAAGATAAAATCCTAGAGATTAACACAATCTAATTGTTGATGGAGGTTTTGTCAACAATAAATTTAGAGAAAATTACGAGATGTGGCTTGTGTAAATTGAATTATTAATCAAAGCAAATAAAGAGACCAAGGATTTTATAGTAGTTCAGCCCCGAAAAAGATGAGCTTACGTCCACTGTTTTTCACTATTTTCTAGGGAATTACAAGAACTCAAAGTTACAATGTGTTGTTTGGGAAGAAGAAGAAAACAGTTAAGAATTCCTTAGCTTTTCTACATTCGGAAAAAGAAAATCTCTATGTTCTCAAAAGTTCAAGATAAAAATCCCCAAAAAAGTCCGTTTCCCCGAAACCTTGAGCTCCCTTTATATAGATGAGGGTAACTCAATATTCCTAATTGTGAAACTTGGTAACTATACAATCGGGTAATACAATTTGAGTAACAACATAATTGGGTAATCACTTAAATCGGGTAACTGGTCGAACTTGAAAGAGAGACTTTTGTTTCCCTTTCCTTGTAGGTTACCCGTTTGACGAAATAGAGACTAGTTTCCTTTTCTTTCGGGTCGCACATAACCTATTCGGAGGAGGTCGCATGTAACTCCTGCGGTGGAGGTCGCACATAACCTATGCGGTGGAGGTCGCATATAACTCCTGCGGTGGAGGTCGCACATAACTCCTGCGGTGGAGGTCATACATAACCTATACGGTGGAGGTCGCACATAATCTTACACATGCGACCTGACATAGGATTTTAGACCACACAACAATTGTCCTCCAGCTCCATTAGTTCTTTAGGATAAAATGGAGCTTCCTTTTAATGTAGGTGAGTACGAGCTTTAAAAAAAAATGCGATGTCATGACCTAGACTTGAGATCCTTGAAGAGTCGAAGAGTCGCCAGATCTCAAATCTTATCTTTCTCAAGATCGCACGTACCTTTTTCTGACAGACGAAAACACGTGTAGCCTTTTCTAAGAAAGAAAGTAGAACTCGAGGAGACTCAAGGATATCGATGATGCCAACTGTCATTTTTAAACCAAATCTTTTCAAATTTCGAAAGATTTTGATTTATCTTTGGAAAAAAAATCAAATCCCGCGTGAACTTCGGCCTTTAGATCTGAAAATTAAATACCTTGATTTGCGGCTGTGATTTAACGGTGCTCGAGGTATAAATATCAGAAATCAATCCGTTTCTACTTCTTTATTACAGAATTTCCATCTTTCTAAAAATCCCGAAGTTTTTTAGAGAACCCTACAACGCCATTTCGTCTTTCAACTCGCGCAATTCCTGTATCTTCTCCGATGTAATTAAGACCGTATCTCAATCCCTCCGCATCTGAAGAAAGGTTAGTTCATTCCTTCTCTCTTATTGTTCTTTATCTGTTTTTGGAAAGACTGTTTCAATTTCTAGGAATAGAAACACATCCCATATCCGAACGAACTGAAATGGGAATTATTTTTATCCCTCTTTTCTGATTCATAGAGTAGACTCACTAGATAATGGTAAAAGACAAACTCGTGGAAAGTTTTTAGGGTCTGATATACTATTTTATTTTCTGACGAACTACTCGAACAAATTTTATGAATCCGTAGACCTCTTAGAAAAAATCGGAGCTTGTTTGTTAGTATAATCCTAGGACGAATCCCCAAAGTATATTGGCATAGTGAGAATCCTTGATGCTTGTATAGGACTAATTCCATCCGGATTTCTTTTCAGATGTCTAGTACTGATGAATTTAGGGAAGGGAATACATTTTCTGGAGAATCTGACTTGAGTGTTAGCTCCATAAGCCTAGAAGACTACCTTGAGCCGGAACTCGAGGTAGAAATAACAGTGTTGAGGCAAAGTAGTCCTCGCATAGGCGATCTCCCACAGGACCAGTGGCCCCGACATATCAGGGATGTCCCTACATTTTCATCGGGCTATCAATATATAGAGGAGAATTGGTCATGTACCAATATAAGGACGAGCTGCACATCGAACAAACTCAGCAAAATCGCGAGCAGCTATAAGATCGCCATACCTCTTCGCATACCCATGGAATTCAACCGTCCACACACACCATCACATGGACTTGCTTCTTTTTCTGAAGCAGTTCTCAAGTGTGGTGTCCACCTCCCACTTCATCTGTATATAAAATCGATCATTGACTACTATAGGGTCGTTCTTTTCCAACTGACTCCTAATACCTATAGATAGAGGGTAGGTTTGTATATACTTTACCATAAATTAGGTTTAGAGACCCCTTCTCCTGAAGAGTTTGCTTGGTTTTATCAAGTGAAATCAAACCTATCAGATCTTGGCTTCTTCTATGCGAGCAACTGGTCGAACCATGCAATAGAAACGATCTACGGGGTTCGCAACAACATGGGAAAATGGAAAAATCCTTTTTTCCACTTTGACTATGCGGATAACAGCTTCTTTCAAAATCCCTGTAGGTAGTCTCCCAATTTATCGCTTTTTTCTATTTTGTTACTTTTATACTGATCGCATTCGAATGTCATCGCAGACAACAGGGATCAGCCCGGACTTTCCAGGGAACAACTCGCAAGGGTATACAAAATCAACGACCTTCCAATTGAGGAATTTAATTAGAAGGTACTAGGTACTTCAAATAACCTGGTCACTTGTGGTCTGCTTCCAAAGGGAGCCGTGTTCCTAGACCCCTCGGTCCTTTCGTCTAGACCTTTGAGCTCGAAGAAAAAGCCAAGGAAACAGACAGATATAGGTGCCTCGTCTTCCAGACCTAGGAAATGAAAAGCACTTGCCACCCTTCCAACCTCAGAACCTTCCTCTCCAGAGACAGCGTCACCACTAGCTCCTCAACCAGCTCCACAAGAAGAAGGTAATCATATATATGCATTATAATTTTCTTTGTATTATATCTCCTCGCTCACTGACATATCTGTACAGAGATGGTTATCGGTAGCGGCTTGCGAGCACCACCCTCTACTCTTGGGTCCATGGCAAAAACCAAGACACCTGAGAGTACTCCGTCATCAAAAGGGAAAGAGAAGTTGACAACTCCAAGAAAAGAAAAGTTGCCTTCGAGGACATCCCAGTAAGCTCGCCTTCACCATAGGCTCAGCCAATGAGTCATCCCGAACCACCTAAAGAGGCTGCCACTTCTTCGGAACTGATCCTGGCAGATAAGGATGAAGAGCTCTTCGCGCTCCTCAACCAATTACCAGAGAAGGCTGGTATGAGCACAACCTTCATTGATCGCTTTACATCTGCGAAAGTCTGGGAGCGGATAAAGTGACGATCTGCCAAGGTCGCTTTTGGTTCCACGATGAGGATGCTGGCCAATGTAAGTACTTTTTTATTCTCTACTCAAATGTACTCTCTTGCTATTAATGATTAGATTTTTCAGACCGCGGCTACTGCTGTCCTGATGCACGACCCGGTCCTAGAATGCTTGGAAAAAGCCAAAAAAGTTGAAGAGATATCCCAAGTATTCGAGAACTTGGAGAAAGCTCGGGAGGAGGAGAGAACAGCCTTCGACTTAGAGAGGCAACAGCTTCTTGAAGACCTGGCCAAGGAGAAGCTCGAGAAGGAGAACCTCGAGGAGAAAGTCAAAGAGCTTGAGAAAACCATCTCTGAGCATCCGGATCACATAAGGGAGGCGACCACTGAGGTGGTTCACAAAGCTATCGAAGAGTTCAAGGCGACTGAAGTCAAAGAGCTCGAAGATAAAGCTAGTGATATCGCCTCGTTGACTGTCATTTTTAACATTTTCTACGAGCATCCAGACTTTGACTTCTCCATCCTTGGTGAGGACGTGGTGGAGCTCGTCCAAAGTTGGAGGGAGGATACTGCCAAAGCTGGAGATGGCAGCGCGAGCCCTTCTGCATAACACTTGTATATTTTTTTAAATTTGTTTTAGAATAATGTAGGCTTGGTCTCCCTTCCTTTCTGCTCATGTATGGGTGACTTCTTTTAATAAATATTATTATTTTTTCCTGTCAGATGCTCCTGTAAAATAATGAAAATACAACAATAACTTTAACCAAGTTGTCAATCACTAAGTGACTGATCAGTACGCTTTTAGCGATTTGAATCCAACTAACTTAAAATGAGTTTTAAGTGTTAGAATAGGTTAGGTCGCTTAAGAAAACATTCAATATGAGTGATGCAAACTCAACTGTGTTTCAAAAGTTCCAAGTCAAAATAGGATATAGTAATATATCACATCGAACAATGAACGTTTGGCTTAGTTACTTTTTTGTTCGAGGAGGGAAATTGTGTAATATGACATACTGAGGCATGAAGCGAGGAGAAAATCCTAGGATTTTAAGGAGTTTCAGATACTTCGACGATCTAAAACCCTGTCTCCTCTAAATGGACATTTTACATAGTCCCTTAGGAAACAAATAGGAGATAACATTCTCATCCCACTACCTTCTGAGTTTTATGGTGTCCGAAAACTACCATAAAACTATAAAAAGATGAATGGAAATAAGTAGGAGATAAAATTCTGATCCTACTGCCCCCCCAGGTTCATGGTGTCTGAAAACTGCCATAAAGATGAATCAAATGAAGTTGAAGTAATAGCCGAAGAAATATTATTGTCGAATGACGAAATAATGAAGAGTAGGCCGTTAAAGATAAACATAAAGATTCATTGATAATAATGACGAAGTTGTTCTGCATTCCAAGCATGCTCGATCTTTTGTCCACCGATGCGAGCTAGGTTGTATGTCCCAGGTCGAATGACATTATCAATAACATAAGGCCCTTCTCAGGAAGGCCCTTCCCAGGAAGGCCCAAATACACCAGTGCCATGTTTTTTATTATTAGATAGGACTCTTCGAAGGACAAGATCACCAACTCCAAAATGTCTACCGTTGACTTTGGAGTTATAATGTTGAGCAGTGCATTATTGGTATGATGCAATTCAAAGTTGAGATTGTTCACATCATTTTTCTAAAAGATCGAGTTCAATTCTTAGTAATACATCATTCTGATTTTGCTCATAAACAGATCGCCGTAGAGAGCCCCCACCAATTTCAACTGGGATCATCGCTTCATATCCATAAGCCAAAGAGAATAGACTCTCTCCAGTAGTGATTCGTTGTGTGGTGTGAGAAGCCCATAAAACTTCTGGAAGTACTTCTGGACAAGCTCCTTTATGCTCCTCCAGCTTTGTCTTTATATTCTGTTTGAGTATTTTGTTTATCACTTCGACCTATCCATTGGCTTGTTGATGAACAACAGCAGAGAATCTCTTCTTGATGCCCAAGTTGTTGCAGAAGTCACGGAACTCATCACAGTCGAATTGTTTCCCATTATCAGAAATTATAGTATGGTATACCATAACGACAGATTATAGATTTGTAAACAAAATCTATCATCTTCTTTGCGGAGATGGTGCTCAAGGCCTCAGCTTCCGTTCATTTTGTAAAATAATCGACTGCGACCACTGCATACTTCAAACCTCCTCGTGCCAATGGAAGCATCCTGATAATATCAATTCCCCAAATAGCAAATGGCCATGGACTAGTCATTGTAGTTAAAGGAACATGTGGTTTTCTAGGAATAGTCGCAAATCGTTGACATTTATCACACCTCCTAGCAAATTCCAATGTATCCTTCTTCATAGTCGGCCAAAAATACCCTTGTCGAAGAATCTTGTTTGCAAATGCATGCCCCCAGAATGATTTCCACATAATCCTTCGTAAATTTCCCTCATAACATAGCGTGCTTTTTCATCATTGACATATAATAATAATGGCGAGCTAAAACTCCTTCGATAAAGCTTTTCATCCTGGATGATATAGCGGGCTACCTTCATGCGGACTCGCTTTGCATCGTCTTTGTTCTCAGGAAGATTGCCATTTTGTATATATCGCATTATGGGATCCATCCATGATGGTTTTCGTCAACTGGCATAACTACTTGGGGTTCGACCTCGATGCTTGGCGATATAAGAAATTCAATAGGAACTACCTTCAACAACTCTGCATCTTTCATTGAAGCGAGCTTAGCAAGTGCATCTGCCCGGGTATTTTCAATGTGAGGAAGAAGCTGAATGTTATAAGCAGCGAATATTAAGAACAATTGCTGCACCTTCTGCAAATAGGCCATCATTCTCTCTCCCCTCACTTGATAATCACCCTTAACCTGACAAACGACCAGCTGAGAGTCACTGTACACTTCAATTATCTCGACCTTCATTTCCTGTGCGAGTTTTAGCCCAGCTATCCGTGCTTCATACTCAGCCTCATTATTCAACGCTGGGAATTTGAAGCGAAGCACACAACGAATGTTGTGCCCTTCAGGACTGATTAAAACTAGGCCCGCACCTGCTCCATTTTCTTTCGATGACCCATCAACATAAAGTTTCCACAATGTATCTGAAGTAGGTTTTTCGAGTACACTCGTGGGAAGATCGACATCGTATATAAATTCTGCAATAAAATCTGCAAGGGCCTGACCCTTTATGGCAGTGCGAGGTTGAAAATTGATGTCAAATTGACTCAATTCAACAGCCCACTTAAGCAGCCATCCTGTTGCCTCAGGTTTCTGTAAGACCTGTTTCAACGAAAAAATTCGTAAAAACCCTGATAGAGTGAGCATGGAAGTAAGGTCGAAGCTTTCTTGATGCGAGGACTAGCACTAGTGCCAATTTTTCCATCTCTGGATATCTGCTTTCAGCATCAAGTAATCTTTTACTTACATAATAGACAGGTCACTGAATATTTCCCTCCTCGCGAATTTATACAGTACTTGTCGTATACTTGGAAACCGCGAGATATAAGCATAATTCTTCTCCTAGGTTTGGCTTCGACAAGAGTGGAGGAGAACCCAAGAGCTTTTTCAAACTCTTGGAATGCCTGCTCGCATTTTTCCATCCATTCGAACCTCTTTGATCCTTTTAATACTTCAAAGAAAGGTTGGCATTTATCGGTTGATCTGGATACAAACCAACTCAATGCAGCTACTCTTCCTGCTAGGCTTTGTACATCCTTAGGTTTATGAGGAGATTGCATATCAATCAATGCTTGTATTTTCTGAGGATTTGCATCGATTCCTCACTGATTGACCATAAAACCCAGAAATTTTTCGGATCCTACCCCGAAAGCACACTTCTGGGAATTAAGCTTCATTTGATATTTCTAGAGAATTTTGAACATCTCATCAAGTTGCTTGATGGGATCTTTGGCCTTCTCTGACTTCACCAGCATGTTGTCGACGTATACCTCCATTGTCTTGCCAATTTGTTTTGCAAACATCATATTGACAAGACGCTGGTAGTTCACTCCTGCGTTGATAAGTCCGAAGGGCATCTTTTTATAATAGCATAACCCTCGATCAATGATGAACGAGGTATGCTCCTCATCTAGCTCGTACATGGGGATTTAATTATATCTATTATACGCGTCTATGAAACTTAAAAGTTTATGCCCTGATGTTGCATCTACAAGCTGGTCAATTCTCCGAAGTGGGAAGCTATCCTTCAGGCATGCTTTGATGAGATCGGTGAAATTGATACATGTTCTACACTTCCTATTGGGTTTCTTTACCAAAACTGGGTTTGCAAGCTAGTCAGGATAAAAAGACTCTCTTATGAACCCAATTTCGAGCAGCTTCTCCACCTCTTCTTTTAATGTGACGTAGCGCTCTGGATTCATAGCTCTTATTTTCTGCCGTATAGGCTTCTTTGTCGGATCTATGTTAAGACGATGACATATGATCCTCGAATCAATCCCTACCATGTCTGAATGTCGCCATGCGAAGACATCCAAGTTAGATTTTAGAAAAGCGACCATTGAAGCTCGCATAGGTCCTTGAACCTCCGTTCCAATCTTTAAAGTCTTGGAAGACATGTCGAATGATAAGTCCTCCAGATCTTCAATGGGACCAGTTCTGACCTCTTCATTTATTTCTCGAGGATCGAAGTCTTTACTGGTCTTTTCGATTGACGCTTTCATTGATGGTTCGACTGACGCTTTATCTGATGACTCGACTGACGCTTTGTCTGACGACTCGACTGGAGCTTCGACTGACGCTTTGCCTGCTACTTCGACTGACTCTTTGCCCGCTGCTTCAACTGACGCTTTGCCCACTGTCTCGACTGACGCTTTGCCCGCTGCCTTGACTGACACTTTACCCGCTGCCTTGGCAGATGCTTTGCCTGCTGCCTTGATTGATGCTTCCTCCAGTAGGTGGACCATAATTGTGCGGAACGTCGCATCCTTTGTTGCGAGATTCAGCGAGTTGTTATAACAAGTCCTTACATCATATTGGTTTCCTCGCACCTCGTCTACCCCGTGTTGGGTCGGGAACTTTATCGTGAGATGGTAGATCGAAGTGACGACTCGAAGTTCCCTCAGTGTCGGTCTTTCCAGCACAGCATTGAATGCAGATGGGCAATCTACCACTAAAAACTGGGTCATTATCGTTGAAACCCTAGGATAGGTTCCAACGCTAACCATCAATTCAATCATGCCCATAGGCATCAGTTTGTCACCAGTGAAATCATAGAGTTTAGTGACGATAGGCTTTAAGTCACTCTCATTCAACCCCATCTTCTTAAAGGTGTCGAAGTACAGGATGTCCACAGCACTCTCGTTATCAATCAATACTCGCCACAACTATGTGCTTCCACAGTTAATTTTTATGACCAACGTGTCATTATGCGGATAATAGACTTCCCTTGCGTCCTATTCTGTGAAGGTAATGTCCATGTCCGTTACTCATTGAAGCTTGCGTGGTCACTGCTCAAGATGCATGACGTTAGTTAATGGCTGTCGTCGAGCTTCTCGTGCATACCTATCTTGAGCCCTTTTCGAATCTCTGCCAACATGTGGTCCTCCGAAGATAGTTCGGACTTCGCGTTGAATTTCTGGAGGTCGCTGTTGGTCTTCTTTTCGCCTTTTGTTGTTCTGCTTGGTGTACTGCCGCAGTCGCCCCTCTTTAATCAGCCTTTCAATTTCATCCTTCAGGGCAAAGCAATTATTGGTATCATGTCCAATATCATTGTGATATCGGCAGAACTTGTTGGGGTCGCGCTTTGTCCTGTCCCGCTTCATTAGTTCCAATTGATGGTATCGCTCTTTCTGGTTTGTGACCGCAGAGATATGATCTATAGGCGCGTTTAACTCGGTGTGATTGTTGAACCGCATGGGAGCTCTTGAAATCTCCTGCCTTTTGGGTCTAGGTTGATTCTCTGTCGGCTGTTCATTATTCTTTTTGTTTTTCTTATTACCGTTATTGTTGGTAATGACTGCGTCTTTAGTCACATCTTTCCTTCCTTCTTTCTTTGTCTTTTGAAGATTCTCATGCGAAGATTCTACCCTCAGATGCTGACCAACCCTTTGGTAGAATTCTTCAAGAGTTTTACATTCTCGCTCAAGTAATTCCTCCTAGAGTTTAGTTTATGGTCACACCCCGGCCATCATGAGAGTTAGAACTCCTCCCTAAGGTGGGTTGTTGACCTTTGCTAACTCTGAGGTGAATCGATTGAGATAAGATCGTAGAGTCTCCTCTGGACCTTGTCGAATTGCAGACAAGCCAAGAAGTGGAACAGTGAAATTCTTTACAACTTAAAACTATCTCAAGAACACTGTCTGAAGTTGTTGCCAGGATGAGATCGAACCAGATTTGATTCCTCGGAACCACTTCTTTGCTGCTCCTGAGAGAGTTACAGCAAAACATCTGCAACGTGCAAGATCATTGACACGATGGAGTTCCATCAAGTTATTGAAGTGATCCATATGGTCCTGTGGATCAGTTTTCCCATCAAAAGTGTTAATGGTGGGAAGTCTGGATCCAGTAGGTAGGGCTGCAGCTCAAAATTCCTCGCTGAATGGTGATTGACGATACCCATCAGCGAACTCATCATCCCAACCAGCAAGTGCACCTAATGCGATCCTTAAATTATGAACATCGACGTTCAGAGGGAAAGCATTATTTCTTGTTGGTAGCAAGGGTGGCCTTTGATCATTATCCTGATGCATGGCGGGCTGGTCAGGTAGAGTTTTCTACGATCTGTGAGAGGAATCCAACGAAATAGTGCGACGAGACCGGCTTTGGTCATTATGATGCGATACGGATCAATCATGGCTACATCGTCGCTCCAAATACTGTCTTAGGTCTGCAGGATCTTGTCTCGACTCTCTGCTGATTCTTTCGAAGACAGTTCTCGATAGTCTTTTTCATTCGCTGCTCAAGCGATCTTGATTATCAGTGGATTTAGGAGAAGCTTGTCCACGATCACGGTTAGTACTTAAACTCTCCGTACCAGATTCTGGAGGCAAGTTTGCGACTTTGCCTTTTCCTTTGGAGATGTGATCTTCATGATGCTCTTGCTGGGTTCTTGGCTAGTCATGTCTTCTTGTCTCTAGGAACTGTATTTCTTTCTCAGGTAGTTGAGCATGACATTCTTTGGGACATTCGTGCTGTGGTGGGGTCACCATCTGCCCTTCAGCAAGTCGTCGTAGGGTGTCATTGATATGGTTAGTGACTTGCTAAAGGTTTACCAGTGTCTCCTCCATGCGATCCTGTCTCTGGAAAAGGTTTTCTATTGCAGTCATAGTAGGCCGATCTTGAGTAGGGTCTGTCTATGCAGCAGCAGTGCTTTGGGGTTGGTTTTGGCTAGTTCCGGTGACTCTGGTAGTGTTTCTAGTGTTTGCCATTATTAAAAAAATGAATTTTGACAAACTGTTTCACCGGAATAGCCCTCCTTCTAGTGCCAATTGTTGATGGAGGTTTTATCAACAATAAATTTAGAGAAAATTACAAGATGTGGCTTGTGTAAATTGAGTTATTAATCAAATCAAATTAAGGGACTAAGGATTTTATAGTGGTTCAGCCCCGAAAAAGATGAGCTTACGTCCACTGTTTTTCACTATTTTCTGGGGAATTATAAGAACTCAAAGTTACAATGTGTTGTCCGGGAAGAAGAAGAAAACAATTAAAAATTCTTTAGCTTCTCTAGATTCGGAAGAAGAAAATCTTTATGTTCTCAAAAGTTCAAGATAAAAATCTCCAAAAAAGTCCGTTTTCCCGAAACTTTGAGCTCCCTTTATATAGATGAGGGTAACTCAATGTTCCTAATTGTGAAAATGGGTAACTATACAATTGGGTAATATAATTTGAGTAACAACATAATTGGGTAATCACTTAAATCGGGTAACTGGTCGAACTTGAAAGAGAGACTTTTGTTTCCCTTTCCTTGTAGGTTACCCGTTTGACGAAGTAGAGACTAGTTTCCTTTTCTTTTGGGTTGCACATAACCTATTCGGAGGAGGTTGCACGTAACTCCTGCAGTGGAGATCGCACATAACTCCTGCGGTGGAGGTCGCACATAATCTTACAAATGCGACCTGACATAGGATTTTAGACTGCACAACACTAATCATAGATTTCAGAAAACAAACTCAAGAAAAAGTCTCAAGATCTTACCTCTTGCATGTAAGTTAAACTACTATTTTTGTATGTACTTTTAATACTCTTCAACTTTCTCTTTTTGGACTAGGTATAACTCTAAAAGCTTGAGAAGCGGGGTATATAATAGAGGATGAAAGAGAGAACTTCTGGGGAAAAACAACCCCTATTTTCAATCAGCCCATGGAGAGAGAGAGAGAAGTGAAGAAAGGAAGAAAGAGAACAAAATGATGTGAAAAATCCTCAAATGTCACCTTATAACTTCCACTTCCCTTCTTTATAAACAAAGCTTAATCTTTATTTAATTATCTAATAGCCATTTACTTGAGTTATTATACTCATCATAACAAGATGATGTCATCTTCTATTAAGTGAGACATGCAAATTCAAACCTAGCTTCAAATAGCTCAAGAATGTTCTAGATGACTCAAATGGCTTGTATGAGCCAAGGCCAAAACCTTTGCAGCCCATGGGTTGCCATCGAAGCCAAATATAGGGATGATTTTGTCATTTTGTCTCCTTATGTAAAATGACTAAAATACCTCTTTCTATTACTACATTTTTTTTTTAATTTTCCCAAATTGCTCCTAATTTATTATTAACAATCTATAAAGAGATCGATTGAGAAGAAATCTATGATTCTTAATTTAAATATCAATATTTCTCAATTCTGAGCAAACTGATCTCATTTGGGCTCACGATTATCGTAAATAAAAAATTTCAAATTGGTTAGATCTATAAACTAATTTAAATAATCTTGCAATAACTTTAATCAATATTTGATTAAATAATTGAGCTCTTAACTTCTAGGAATTCTCTTACCAAAACTCTAATAATGAAATTTTATGATTGAATAAAATTTCGTAAGATATTATTTTGGGTGAAAATTACTTACACAATACTCACACACTTACCGAACTTTTTATTTCTTACTAAATCCTAAAGTGCAGGGTTTAAAATAGTTTCTTTTTTCTCTTCACACCTCTTTCTAAATAGATCCCTCATAAAATTTTAAATTTTTTCAAAATTATTTTTACACATCTTTCAGCTTTTCAATAAATACAAAATACTTATTATTAAATATTTTTGAAATAATTTTTTTCTCACTTTTTAATACTTTACTATCCATTAGCTTTTAAAAATCCATTTTTTTTTTATCTTCACGATATTGATGTATATTATTTCCATGTCATTTAGTTTTAGATATATAAACACATATATGTAAATTTATAAGTACTAAAATCAGTTATGCATTTTTTTGTTATGTTAGACTGGAGTCGTTATATGCAAATTGTAAAAATTTAGTTTATGCTTGTACATCTAAAACCTAGGGGGAACTAATTTATGATTTTTTCCCCCTAGATCGATAAATATCTCGACAGTTCTTAACCGACGAAATATCTTGACGGATGAGATAACAATATATTTCATTGGTTCGAAACTGACGAAAAAGACTTACTTCATCAATTTATAACCGATGAAATAAGCTAATCTTGTTAGTCTTGCACTGACGAGAAAGCCATCATGTACGTCTTCGGCCTACTTGTTAACGAGATAAGTCTTTCACATCACCCTTAGGGTGACGTGAATTTATTAATTTGTTGTAGTGGTAGGTGTGTTCGGTGACAAAATGTACTACCAAAAATATCTACTATCACGGCGCGTGTACGGACGCGCTGTCATAACTGATTAACTATCATGAAGCTTAATAAATGCTGTGATAAACAGAGGCAATACCACGACCACGACACCTAAGAGATGCCGTGGTATCCCATCTTTAACGGCGCCCTTTGGTCGCCGTTGTATTTAACTTTCACGGGCCCCATAAGTCGCCGTGATACACTTTTCTCGACGCCTATATGGCACTGAGCTAAGGGTCCAATATAAAGCACCCCAAAACGAGCCCAGCAAATCCAACTCGCTCCCCTTTCCTCTTCACTTCCAGCCGCGACCAAGTCTCCCCCTTCCACCATTTTTACCATTTTTTCTGGTAAATAATGTATATTTAAGCTTTTAAACTCGTTTTGATCACTAAAATTAGATTACCCATTGTCTTAACCATGATTTTATAGAAATTTCATGTTTTAGGTTATATTTGAAAGAGTTTATATTTGGAACTCTAATTTATCAAATATGAATATCTTAAGCATACATTGATAATCTTTACTCTTGTAAGTATTAGTTAGACTATTTATTTACTAGAAATCTTATTTTTGGGTATATTTTGCTATTTAAGTGCAAATTAATCCAAATTTGTTATTATTTTATTGCTATTTGTTTTATTTATTTTAGTTGAAATGTGAGTTCATTTAGTTGTAAAAAGTTTCAAATTGAATGTATATTATATCAATTTATATCAATTTCATGTTTATTTACTAGAAATCATATATTAGGTTATGCTTTTTAATTTTCATTCTTAGTGTTAATTAATCCAAATTTATGCAATTTTAATTGAATATTGTGTAGTTTTTTTAGAAATTTACACATTCAATGTTTTTAATTAAGTGAAGTCATGTGGAGTTGATCATTAGTTGTAAAAGTTTAAAATTGAGGTAGGCTCTCTCAATTTCTATAAATTTTATGTTAGATACTTTGAAAGGTTAACTTGAGATCTTTGATTCTAAAATTTT
>JXTB01000451.1:147984-167996 GCA_002914805.1 Parasponia andersonii
AATATTCGAAGAAGCTTTTCGTTTGCCCGTATTCAAAGAAGACATAATTGAATTTTACACATTATAAAATATTAAAGCCGTGCCTATTACGTTATACATGAGGTAAGAAGTTTATTTTTTATATATATATATAGAACTTCATATATGTACATTATCGATAGTTGGCAATTATATAATACAATACTTAATTCACATTACATTTTATACTTGTAGGCATTTACACTATTTAGTGACCCAATATGGCTATCAACATAGGTATATGTTCATGGATCCTAGTACAGTTGCTACACAAGTTGGTCCTCGTCGAGATCGTGATATAAGTTTAGCAATCCAGATGTTATCCATGGAGAATGAACATCAATTTCTAATTACACCTTGGAATCATGGGTAAGATTTTAAACTTAACAAATTGTCATATCAACTACTTCCTATATGAAGTTAATTGTTATATTATTAATAATCTTTATCATCAATTTTATGAGTAGGGAATATTGGATGTTGCTTATCATTTATCCTCTCAAAGATTGAAGATTGTACATGGTTTGTAGATCTTCTCGGCTTACTTCTCTGTGACGAAATTGGTTTAACAATGATTGAGTAAGTTCTCTAATAGTTATTTTGTTATAGTTTAGTTTCTTATGGTATTTTTACTTATGGTTGCTATTGCTAATATTTTATTCTTGTGTTTGTGTATTTTCAATTCAAAGTGCATTCAACATAAATAATATAGAAAAAGAAAAGAAAGGAAGACCAAATGGTCCAGTTTATAAGTTAATGAAGGTACTAAACTTGAATTAATAACACTTTTAGATGGAAGATTAATTAAAATTACTTATGTTTACTTTATGCTTATGTATAGTACCCAAGACAACTGACAAGTGTTGAGTGCGGATTCTACATATATAAAATTAATGAGAGAAGTCATTGAACAAGCAAATGTTAAATTATTTACTACAATAGTATGTAGCCATATGTTTTATTAGTTCTTTTCTAATTTATAGTTTGATTGATCACTTTCTAACAAATAAGGTGTTTGAATTTATTATTTAATGGACAAAATTTCTATACAAAGGATGATATCAACGGACCTCTTGAAGAGTGGGCAAAAGAACTAATACAATTTCTCATTTGAGGTTCTTAATCTTTGTTTATTTGAACTATGTAGTCTTTGATAATCATGTTAGTTTGGCTTAGAAAACTAATGTTATATTTACTTAGTTTATAGACCATATAGATATGATTATGATCAAGTTATTATGTTAATTTAATATTAGTATGTAAATTTATATTTATACTCTATTTTATTTGAAATATTTGGTGTATATATATAAAATTCCAGAAGATAATATAGACAAATATATTATAAATACCCCATGAAAATATGTATCATGGTGCTTATAAGGTGCCGTAGAAGGTCCTTGGTATCTAGATACCAAGTTACCTTGCAGGCACTGTGAAAGACATCTTCCACGATGCTTTGTAAGCGCCTTGGTAGCACTTAAAAAGTACTGTGGAAGATGTCTGCAGGCGCCTTAGTAGATCTTCTACGGCACCTTATAAATGCCTTAGTAGCCAAGACTTATTACAGCACCTGGAACCGAGCGCTTTTGTGAGTGCCATGAAAGATATTTCAAGAGACTTAAAAAGCGCTTGAAAGACCTTGTTTTTGTTGTAGTGATGCCCAACACATCAATGTAGCTTGAGTTTTTGTGGTATCTGTTGGAAATATTACATTGGCCAGTCAGTGTGTCATAAACAGGTAAACTATAGCTAATCAAGTGCTCCTTCACAAGTAGCATAACTTTGCATGTTATGAGGGGACCCTCGACAATAATTGTATATCGTTTTTTTCTTTTTTGGCTGGGGAACAAAAATTGTATATCTATATCATCACTAATTCAGAACTACAATTTTATAATAAAAGATCAAGATAAGAATTGAAACAAATATTTGTATATAAACAATTCGAATGCAAATTTAAATGCAACTCCTTGTGGAAAAATATTAGGTATATTCATATTATTTGACCCAGCAGTTCTGAAAATTTAATGTTTTTTTACTTCCAATTCTGATAGGTCCTCTATTCTCCATGCATTTGAAAAAATATTTACGAAGACATTATTGTCTATAATGTAATTTATTTTCTGGTTTAACTCCTATGTTGAGTCTAAGTACGCTACGACAAACTCTATGCGCCCATTTTCTGCAATGCTTTTCTTTCAACATTTTAGTTCGTCGTGACATTACGACCTCATCAATTTTGAACGGAGAAATAGGGAAAGAGGAAGGAGGATAATATTTAAGAGATAGATTAAAAGAAAATGGATTGTTAGTATGTACTTGAAACTATTGTCAACACGAACATTATTATCAACGTACCTTTCTCTGTTCAAATATCTTAATTATTTCCTTTTTCTTTTGTTTTTATTGCTCCGTTAATGCTATTTGATGTAGCTGGGCAATTTATATCAAATCATTTATATGCGCGACTCATCGCAAATCTTCATGAAAAACAAAAGAAACCAATGTGGAAAAGAAAAGCCTTGTACAGATGAATACGTCAATTCAAATATATATGTAAATCAGTTTAGCTTAGTTAATATTTTTTATTTAACTTACAAATATCAACAAGAGGCAAGATTCTATAAATAATGAAGAGAGGTATCGTGTGTTTATAGCTATAATGATATATAAATAATTTATGGAACTAATTAAATTTAGATATTTATACGTACGAAAATTTTGACCATTGGATAACTGATTTTATAGCTTTGATTTAGTGGT
This sequence comes from Parasponia andersonii, assembly GCA_002914805.1. NCBI lineage: Eukaryota > Viridiplantae > Streptophyta > Magnoliopsida > Rosales > Cannabaceae > Trema > Trema andersonii. The sequence goes on from JXTB01000451.1 coordinate 150,769, forward strand.
GTCAGTTGGTCAAAACAATTTGGAGTATTTATTAAGTGTTTTGCATTCATTGGCTACATATGTTTTGTTATTTATCTATTTGTAGCTATTTTGTATATAAATTTAACCGATTGCTTAATTCTAATTCCCCTGATTTGACACTCCTAATGTTTACTGCGATTTTTTTAGCATTGTTAATACTTATTAGATACAATGGATTCATATCTCATATATAGCTAGTAAATAGCTAAATATGCGTACTTATTCTTGCATTTAATTCCCAGTGATTCTTCTGTAAATTCTCTGCCATAAGCAGTTGTACATTCTATCAATGAAAAGATAATTCATTCCAAACTCAAGCTCATTACATTAACATAATTGGACTAGTTTAGAATATTGACTAGAACTAAAAAAAAAATAATTATTATGACTTTGACTTATCATTCCTATTGCCTAATGTGTAATTGCTAGCCACCGTATTCGTTTCTGGGCCTAATGTGTAATTGCTAGCCACCATATTCGTTTTCAGGAAGCAATAAATGTTATGTTTTGAGTTTGTTCAGGACTAGAAATTGTGCTCTTAATTAATTAGTGAGACTGTACTTAATTAAAATACATAGATGATGAACAAATTTAGTCGTTAGTATGAATAGGAATAAGGACCATCATAATACTTCCTATATATCAAAACATAAGAGGAGGTTGTGATAAGAACAACCCTTCTCACATGTTTCAATGTAATAAAAGGAGCTTCAATGCAATAAAAGATGTTTCAATGCAATAAAAGGTGCAAAGATGACTCAAATATTATAATAATATAATAAATAAGAATAGAATAATATTAAAAATGGACGAAGAAGAATAACTCAACTTAGGATTAGAAGCAATAACATAAGAATAAATAAACTGAGAAGAATAAAACATGACTAGTTGACGTAGGAATAACTGACCATGATATTAACCAAAAATTAGTAGTCAAAATAAAGTGCTAAAAAGTGAAAAGTTAGAAACTGATAAAAGCCATTTGATCCTCTATATGTCATTTATAGTTAATTAAAAGAATTAGAACTTGGAGACCATTAGACCAGTCATATCATCGGATATAATAATAAATAACTGAAATTAAAGTGTTAAAATTTAAATAAACGGGAGAAAATAATATAAATCATTAAATAAATGTGCATAATATTTAAAAAGAGAACAAAGTAATCTATCATACTTAAGGAGCAATATAGAGTATCTTATATTTACAAAAAAGGAGAAGTGAAATAACTGATTTAGAGTAACAATACGAGTAACAATACGAGTTATCTGTCAGAGTCGTAGAAATCCAAGACTTTATATTTATATATATATATATATATATTTATACGATAATAATATAAAGAGCACGATACCTGAAACTTGTGCTATAGATAAGTATGAAGTTATAAGAGTCGTAGAAATACGAGACTTTATATATATATATAGGACACCAATTCAATAGGTATTTTTTTTTACCTATATATAGGTATCAATTTGGCCAATTTTTACATTTTTTTGCACATTTTTTTATTGTAAAAAGTAAGAGATAGAAAGAACATTAATTTTATTGTAAACAATTTGGCCAATTTTTACATTTTTTTGCACATTTTTTTATTGTAAAAAGTAAGAGATAGAAAGAACATTAATTTTATTGTAAAAAGTAAGAGATAGAAAGAGTATTAATGATGCATGTTTTTTTATAGACTTCATTATAGCTATTGAATTACCATTAAATAATGATTCAACGGCTAAAAAAAATATACCTATGGGATTGGCAACCATATATATATATTTATATGACAATAAAAAAATATACCTATGGGATTGGCAACCATATATAAAAATATACCTATGGGATTGGCAACCATATATATATATTTATATGACAATAATATAAAGAGTACAGTACCACAAATTTGTGCTATAGATCAAGCATGAAGTTGTAAAGTGTAGCTCCGTACCCAAAGATGATTATGATGTAATAATAACATTAATAATTAATAATAAGATAATGGTGTAAATGTATGCGTGTATATATATATATATATATATGTGTGTACGCGTGTGTGTACGAATTTGTGTTTGTATGTGGAAACTTGGTGGCCCTATTTGTTTATGCGAATGAGATGATGACGGTGAAGAATGGTAACGGTAGAAAAGAAGAATGAAGTAGGAGGTATATGATGGTTGTAGCTACGATTAAGAAAAGGAAATAAGACGGTGAGATATATATTGAATTTGTTGAAGGAATAAGAACAATGGAGTTTATATATTTTGGTGAGACTAACGGTGGTAAGCAAAGATGAATAAACAAAGGATGATGATAGTAACACTAGACAGAGTAAAGCTTCAGGTGGAATGAACAAAGGGCGAGAGGGACCGATTGTTGAATTGATAGGAGGAAAAGAAATATGGAGAGAAGAGAGAGATTGGATCCGTAAGGAGAGAAAGAGAGCTGAAGGATATATTCTAATTCATCTCTCCTATTACACAAATATAAGTCCTATTTATAGGCACTCAAAAGCAACTACAATCGCCATAAGGAGGAGTTTCGTGGCTACTTTGTGGACAGCTTTAACATGAGGTGTCGTATAAAGAGAAATTTCTCTTTGCTACTTGACATGTATCTAAGCTACTAGATCGCATGGATTTATCATGATTTGAACACATGGCATCATTTTATCAACTGTTGCGGCAATATTTGTTTAATTGCTCTTAATTGGTGTTAAAAAGTGGCCAAAATACTTTTAATTGAGTGTTTACATCTCATCTCAAATAGAATCTTTAAATATTCTTCTTCCTAGTGATATGGCTTGAACTTAGCAATTTTTTAATAAAAAATTGACACTTGTTTTGAGATGTCAAAGTCTTTTTTTTTTCCAATTTAATTCTAACATGTCACATTTTCTTAATTGACTAATGTGATATTATTTTGTGATTAAATATTTTAGTTAATTACTAATTTTAAAAATTTTATCATACTCTAAAATATTAAGTCCCCTGAACTATAGTGAATATGAGTGTATGCTAGAGTTCATCACTTTGTGTAAAAACCCGGATTTTGGGAGGGTAATTTAGACATTTTACCAATTTTTTAGATATAATATTTAGGGAATTAATTTACAAAAGTTTTGTACAAAAGGACTAAATTGTAATTTTTGGGGACCAGAATTGATAGAGATTTGAAAATTAGGCACTTATGTCCAATATTTGAAAAATTGCACAGCCCCATATATTTCCACTCACATGGGTATCATTTTTTTCTCTCTCTCTCTGCTCTCTCTCTCCCAGATGTTCTCTCTCTCTCTCTCTCTCTCGGATCTCCCTCGGCCGAAGGAGGGCCATCGCTGCAGCTCGCCTCCCGGGCGTCATCCATCCGCATTGCCCACCGGCGGAGCTCCCCCGTTCCGTGCCGAGTCGACGCCGAGCCGTTGCAGCCACCGGAGAGGCCGCCGTTACAGGAGAAGACAAAGTCGCCATTTTGGATTTTTGGCCGCCGACGATGATTTTGGCCACCATTTGACCTCCAACCAGTCCAGCTGGATTCGTCTCGTCTCAAGGATCATCAAGGTATATATATCTCAACCCCATTTTACCCGGATTGAAAGTTGCGATTGTTGGGTATTTCGAGTTTATGGTTGTTGTTAGTGATCCGGCTATTGGATTGTGTTTTTGTTGTTATTTTTAGATTGTACTTGGAAAATAAAGAAGTTTGATATATATATATATATTGCCTATGTTTGGTGATCGGCACGGAAATCGAGGTCAGACGGTTGAGATTTACCTCATTTTATATGCCACCGGTCCAGTGTGGGCTCAGACCCGAATTGGACAAGTTATATATCTAACCTAGCTATTTTGGGTATTAGAAATTCTGTAAAGAGGTCCGTTTGTGGAATTGAAGCTCCGTTGAGAAGTTGGTTTTTCTCAAGAAGACGATCGAGGGCTTGAAATTGGTTCCCGACCCTTAGGGCGATTGTCAACGATACCTTGAGGATTCAATAGTGTGGTATCGCTATTCGAGCGAGGTAGGGACTCAATTACCTTTGTTTTATATCATTTTTGAATAAAACTTATTTTCTGTAATATATGAGAACAAATGTGATTTTTAGTTTCCTTGAACATCTGCGAGGGGAATTGATTGTATAATGTATACATATTGTATTGCTCTGCGAATTTTCTAAGTGCAAGTTGTTTTGGATATATTAAAACTAGGGCCGTTATGCTGTCCGTTTTTCTATAAAACCTAATATGCTGATTTTATTGAAAAACCCGAACATAATTATTTTCACACTTCAGTTTTATATTGCACGTATTATAGGATCATACACGAGCACCGTGTTAGCGTCGTGGGTTTACAGTGTGGCGATGCCTACCCCACCATCAGTGTAGAGTCTGTAAACCCGCGCAGGATTTTATTACTTCTGATTATCTTCCCTTTTGGCAGGCGTAGGCAATTCGGTTGCCCCTCTGCATTTGGTAGGTGACACATGGGTGTCCATTCCGGGTATAGGATTAGGTGTCAGGCAGGCTGTTAGGCATACTTAGTGCCATCATCCTGGGTTTCCACAGATGAGAGGATGAGAGCTCATGGGTATGGGTTGATTTGTGTCATGTGCATATGAATTGAATGATTTTGATTACACTACTTTATATATATATGTATGGATTTCTGGTTTGGAGTATATATATAAATGTATGTTTTGGACTAAATTAACAATGTAAGAATTCTCTATCACTAAAATATTTTCAACCGGGTAATTACTTTTCCTACTAGGTTTTTTATGCTCACCTTCTACCTTCTTCCTCAGGTGGTGTCTAGTGCGATCTTGGTGATTAAGAGGAGTAAGAGGTCATCTTGACTGTAGCTCGTTTCTTGGTAATGCTAGAAGCTTGTTGTCATGGTGTTTAGAATGTTTGGGTTTTGTGTTAGCATTGAACCAAGATTACTACTTTCTGTTTTGTCTGAGAACTTATGTATGCCATTCTAGGATTTGAGTTTCGTTATGGATGATGATGATGCTTGGATTTATATTTGATTTCACGTTTTTAAATAATTATTCGATCTATGTTTAATGGTATATACAAACTCTAGGAGTGGTTCATGGGATAGAATTCCAATTACTTTATTTAAATAGACCGTTTTATAAAACTATAACTTTTGACACTTTTCAAATAAATAAAGGAATTTTCCACCTTTGTGAAATTCCCCTTCTGGCAGTAGCCCGGGTTTTGGGTCATAACAGAAATTTTTGGTAACAGAGCTTTGAGTTTAACAACTTGGATATATTGCCATTAAACTAGATTACAGTTGTTTTTATGACAAGCATGTATCATTATCTCACAAATAGTTTGATCTATTGTTTCAGACTTGTAACGATGCCTCCTAGAAGAGTTCTGAGGCACTAGCCAGATGCCGAACCTCCTCATCCGGACTTGACTCATCTGATTGAGGCAATGCAACAAGTATTCATCCAGATGAGCAATCCAGACTATCAGCCTGTAGCTCTGAGGGAACGTCAATTGAATCAGGCTGATCATCTCCAATGATTCATGCGTCTCCAGCAAGGGCAGTTTGATGGTAGACCAGAAGCTCTCATGGCAATTGCTTAGTTGCGTGAGATGGAGAGGCACTTTCAGCCCTTAGAACTCCGATCGAGTTTTGGGCTGTGCTTTCTCTTACCCGTTCGATGGGGAGTGCCATTCGTTGGTGGGAGACAATGGAACGGATGCAAGATGTAGTGGGCTTGACTTGGGAAGACTTTGAGCGGATTTTCAAGGCCCAGTATGCCAATAAGGATCAATAGGATGAAGTTGTGAACTACTTTGAGACGTTGATTCAAGGTAACAGAAAGGTGAATGAGTACCTGATAGAGTTCACTGAGTTGACAAATGTTGCTCTTGGACCGGGTACGAGTGAGAAGTACGGAGTTGCCAAGTGTCATCTAAATTGGAACATTTTCAACAGAATTGATACTCAGACCTTCTGTACTCCTCCTGAGATTGCAGTGGCTGCCCAGCGGGCAGAGGCCATTGAAGAAGGATTAGATTCCAGGAGGAACTAGCGGAGAGGTAATGACAGAAAAGCCACCAGAAGGAACCAGAGGCAGTGGTCAGCCTAGGGTACTTTGAACGGTCGGAGCTCGAACAACAGTGGTTCTTCAGGGGGTGGCAGAGGCAGTCTATATAGAGGATGTTTCATTTTTGGCTAGCCGGGTCATCGGAAGAAGGAGTGTCCCAACCATCTGCAGAAATCTCCTCTTTCTCAGGGAGGACCGCAGAGGAGCTAGTCCAGTTCTGTTTCTTATCAGAATACTTAAGCAAGGCAGCAACAGTCATAGGGTGCTTCGTAGGATTTTACTTTTTCTCAGCCTTATTAACATCAATACTGCCCTCAGGGTTTTACTCAGAACTTTTAGACTTCTTAGGCCTCAGGGAGTTAGAGTGGGTGTGGTTTTGGTAGTAGTAGTCCAGGATCCAGCAATAGCTGTCCTAGTCATGGGAGAGGCAACAAGGGGAAAGGAAAGGTGATTGGCCAAGCCTATGCTTTTACTGAGGCAAACGACACTCAGGATCACACTGGTCAAGATATTGTTGATGGTATAATTCTTTCACACTCTTAGGCACATGTTTTGTTTGATACTGGTGCATCCCATTCATTCATATCCTTATTGTTTGCTCAACTATTAGGGTTAGAATTTTCTAATTTGGATTATATATTGACATTGGGTACACCTTTGGGAGGGGTAGCCGATGTGTCTAGTGTGTGTAAGTCTTTTCGAGTTATGGTTGATGACAGGAAGCTTCTTGCTGATTTGATTGTGTTACCGATGGGACAGTATGACGTGATACTCGGTATGGATTAGTCGTCGAAGTATCGAGCCGTTGTAGACGGTCATAAGAAATGAGTGACTCTTTTTCCTGGTAATGGGCAACCTATTGTCTATCACGTTGGGATGAGTCCATTGAAGCCTAGTCTTATTCTGAAAGCATGCATGGGTGGAAGGAAGAAACTTGAGTATTATGGGAACTTGTTTGCCATGGATGGCGAGGTGAGGACAGATGATCAAGACCTATGGATTCCGGTAGTGTGTGAGTATTCGGAGGTGTTTCCTGAAGACTTACCGGGGTTACCACTAGATAGAGAGATCGAGTTCAGTATTGAACTAGTTCCTGGAGCTCAGCTAGTTTCTATTCCAGCCTATTGCATGACACCTGCTGAGATGGAAGAATTAAGAGAATAGTTGGACAATCTACTTTCCAAGGGCTTTATTTGCTGTTGCACTTCTCTTTGGGGTGCTCCTATTTTGTTTGCGAAGAAAGCTGATGGTTCGTTGAGACTTTGTGTGGATTACAGGAAGTTGAACTAGTTGACAGTGAAGAACAAGTATCCTTTGCCAAGGATAGATGAGTTGTTTGATCAACTCAGTGGTTCAAGATTCTTCTCCAAGGTCGATTTAAGATTTGGTTATCATCAGTTTAAGATAAGAGAGGATAATATACCTAAGACAGCATTCAAAACTCGATATGGTCATTTTGAGTTTCTGGTGATGCTGTTTGGTTTGACGAATGTACCTGCAATTTTTATGGATCTCATGAATCGGATCTTCAGGCCGTTTTTGGATCATTTTATGGTTCTGTTCATCGATGACATAATGGTTTATTTCAAGGCTTAAGAAGAGCATGTTGAACATCTGGGGATAGTACTCAAGACTTTGAGAGATCATCAGTTGTACGCCAAGAAATTGAAGTGTGACTTTTGGATGTCAGAAGTGAAGTTCTTGGGGCATGCGATTTCTCAAGGAGGTATTTCAGTCGATCCCGCTAAGATCGAAGTTGTTCTAGAGTGGGAAAGACCTAGAAATATGATGGAGGTACATAGTTTCCTTGGTTTGGTAGGCTACTACCGTCGTTTTTTGCAAGATTTCTCGAGGATTGCTTTGCCTTTGACGAAGTTGACCAGAAAGGACATCAAGTTTGTTTGGGATCACGAAAGTGAAGAAGCTTTTGTCAGGTTGAAGCAGAGCTTGACCACCGCACCAGTTCTTACTGTTCCTGATAGTAACGAGCCTTATGTGGTGTATACCAATGCTTCGAAGACGGGTTTGGGATGCGTCTTGATGCAGAATGGTCAGGTTGTGGCTTATACTTCTCTTCAGTTGAAGCCAAATGAGAAGAACTATCCCACCCATGATCTGGAGCTTATAGCAGTGATCTTTATCTTGAAGATTCAGTGATATTACTTGTATGGTATGAAGTTCGACATATTCTCCGATCATAAGAGTTTGAAGTACCTCTTTACCCAGAAGGATCTGAACTTGAGACAATGAAGATGGGTTTAGTATATGGAGGACTATGACTTCGACCTATAGTATTATACTGGTAAGGCTAATGTTGTAGCTGTTGCACTGAGTAGGAAGCCTCGTGATACACTAGCTGCATTGGTATTTGAAGATTGGAGGAGCTCAGTTGCGATTGGTGATTACAACTTGCAGTACTTCGAGAATGAAGGAGTTGCTTGCCTAAGCAACATTTTGATTTCACCATCACTTCTCCAGACTATCCAACGGAGTCAGTGGCAAGATAGGGAGTTGAAGACAATTTAGAACCAGCTTCGCAATGGTGAACAGTTAGATGGTTGGAGCACTAACAGAGAAGGGTTTTTGCTTTTCAGTGGGAAGTTGACTGTAGCTAATGATCCTAATCTTTGAGAAACCATTCTAATTGCGGCTCACAAATCAAGGTTCGCAGTACATCCGGATAGTACCAAGATGTACCGAGACTTGAAGTGGCAGTATTAGTGGAAAAGAATGAAGAAGGATGTAGCTACTTTTGTCGCTAAGTGTTGTATTTGTCAGCAAGTCAAGGTTGAATACCAGAGGCCAGCTGGATTACTTTAGCCATTGCCAATTCTAGAACGGAAGTGGGACAATATCACGATGAGCTTCGTGACCCATTTGTCAAAGACCTTGATGAAGAATGATGCAGTTTAGGTGGTAGTCGATCGGTTGACGAAGAGTACTCACTTTATATCGATTCAGATGGACTGCTCACTTACTAAGCTCAATAGATTGTATATGGAGAAAATCATATGCTTGTATAGTGTGCCTTCAAGCATAGTCTCCGACAGAGATACAAGATTCACTTCTAAGTTTTGGAGAGCCTTGCAGAAAGCATTGGGTACGCAATTAGATATCAGTACAGCTCACCATCCTGAGACAGATAGTCAGTCTGAAAGGACCATTCAGATTCTTGAGGACATGCTATGTTGTTGCATACTGGAATTTGGGAACTAGGACGATCATCTTCCTTTGGTGAAATTTGCTTACAATAACAGTTACCAGACTAGTGTGGGGGTGACTCCATATGAAGTGTTGTATGGAAGGCCATGTAGGTCATCTTTATGTTGGGCAGAACCCGAAGAGCATGTTACTCTTGGACCTGAGTTGATTGAAGAGACTACTGAGAAGATCAAGGATATCCAAGAGAGACTCAAAGAGATTCAGAGTGACTAGAAGAGTTATGCTGACCCGAAGAGGCATGAGGTAGAGTTCGATACTGGTGATTTCGTATTCTTGAAAGTGACTCTAAGGCAAGGTGTTACAAGATTTGGGGTTAAGGGTAAGCTTGCTCCAAGGTATATTGGTCCCCTTGAAATCACTGAGAGAATTAGATCAGTGGCGTATCGCTAAACCTACCTGCATAGTTGGGTCACCTGTATAATGTGTTTCATGTGTCGATATTAAAGAAGTACACGCCAGACCCATCTCATGTTGTTCAGTATGTGCATATACCAATCTAAGAAGATGTGTCCTATGAAGAATAGCATGTTCACTTGTTAGCTAGAGAGTTAAAGGTACTTCACAACAGAGAGATTTCACTTGTCAAGATATTTGGGAACATCACAAAGAAGACGAGGCTACTTGGGAACTCGAGACGAAGATGTACGAGAAGAACCCTTATTTGTTTAACCTTCAGTCAGAAGTTGTATTGTGATGTAAACCTTGACTTGTACTTTGAATTTTGGGACAAAATTCTTTTAAGGAGGGGAGAATATAAAAACTCGGATTTTGGGAGGGTAATTTGGCAATTTTATCAATTTTTCAAATATAATATTGGTGGGATTAATTTGCAAAAGTTTTGTGCAGAAGGACTAAATTACAATTTTTGGGGGACAGAATTGATAGAGATTTGAAAATTAGGGACTTATGTGTAATTTTTAAAAAATTACACAGCCCCATATATTCCCACTCACATGAGTATCATTTTTCTTTCTCTCTCTCTCTCCCTGACATTCTCTCTCTCGGATCTCCCTCGGACGAAGGAGGGCCACCGCTGCAGTTCGCCTCCTGGGTGTTGTCTGCCCGCGCAGCCCATCGGTAGGGCTCCCCCGTGCCACGCCGAGTCGACGCCGAGCTATTGCAGCCGCCGGAGAGGCCACTGTTGCCGGAGAAGATAAAGTCGCCATTTCGGATTTTTGGCCGCCGGCGAAGATTCTGGCCACCATTCGACCTCCAACTGGTCCCGTTGGATTCGTCTCGTCTCAAAGATCATCAAAGTATATATATCTCAATCCTATTTTGCCCAGATTGAAAGTTGCCATTTTTGGGTATTTCGAGTTAATAGTTGTTGTTTTTGATCCAGCCGTTGAATTGTGTTTTTATTGTTATTTTTGGATTGTACTCGGAAAATGGAGAAGTTTGATATATATTGCCTATGTTTGGTGATCGGCACGGAAATCAAGATCAGACGGTCGAGATTTGTCTCGTTTTGCGTGCCACCAGTCTGGTATGGGCATGGACTCGAATTGGACAAGTTATATATCTAACCTAGCTATTTTAGGTACAAGAAATTCTGTGAAGAGGTCCGTTTGTGGAATTGAAGCTCCGTTGAGAAGTTGGTTTTTTGCAAGAACACGATCGAGGGCTTGGAATTTATTCCCGACCCTTCGGGCGATCGTCAAGAACACCTTGAGGATTCAATAGTATGGTATTGCTATTCGAGCGAGGTAGGGACTCAATTATCTCTATTTTATATCGTTTTTGAATAAAACTTATTTTCTGTAATATATGAGAACCAATGTGATTTTTGGTTTTCTTGCATGTCTGTGATGGGAATTGATTATATAATGTATACATATTGTATTGCTCTGAGAATTTTCTGAGTGTAGGTATTTTTGGATATATTAAAAATAGGGTCGTTATGCTGCCCATTTTTCTATAAAACTTAATATACTGATTTTATTGAAAAACCCGAGCATAATTATTTTCATACTTCAGTTCTATATTACACGTTGCATAGGATCATACATGAGCACTGTGTTAGCGTCGTGGGTTTATAGTGTGGCGCTGTGTGCCCCACCATCAGTGTAGAGTCCGTAAACCCGCACGAGATTTTGTTACTTTTGATTACCTCCCCTTTTGGCAGTCGTAGGCAATTCGGCTGCCCCTCCAGGTTTAGTAGGCGACAGTTAGGAGTCCCCTTCGGGTACGGGCATAGGTGTCAGGCAGGCTATTAGGCATACTTAGTACCATCATCCTGAGTTTCCACAGATGAGAGGATGAGAGGTCATGGGTATGGGTTGATTTGTGTCATGTTCATATGAATTGAATGGTTTTGATTACACTGCTTTATATATATATGTATGGATTTTCGGTTTAGATTATATATATATGTATATTTTAGACTAAACTAATCATGTAAGAATTCTCTATCACTAAAATGTTTTCGACCGGGTAATTGCTTTTCCTATTGGGCATTTTATGCTCACCCCCCTACCTTTTTCCTTAGGTGGTGTCCAGTACGATCTTGGTGATCAAGAAGAGTAAGAGGTCATCTTGACTGTAGTTCGTTTCTTGGTAATGCTAGAAGCTTGTTGTTGTGGTGTTTAGATTATTTGAGTTTTGTGTTAGTATTGAACCAAGATTACTACTTTTTATTTTGTCTGAGAACTTGTGTATGCCATTCTAGGATTTGAGTTTCGTTGTGGATGGTGATGATGCTTGGATTTATATTTGATTTCGCGTTTTCAAATAATTATTCGATCTATGTTTAATGGTGTATACGAATTGTGGGAGTGGTTCACGAGATAGAATTCCAATTATTTTATTTAAATAGACCATTTTATAAAACTCAAACTTTTGACACTTTTCAAATAAATCAAGGAATTTCCCACCTTTGTAAAATTTTCCTTTTGCTACTAGCCCGGGTTTTGGGTCGTGATACTTTGAACATGTTTCCTAAGCGCTAAAGAGAGTGTCTTGATTTGGATGAATAGTTGACGAAGGATAAGCTATTATAATCTTATAGGTGCATCCTCACTAAGTTGGCACCCATTTGTAAGATAATTTCTTATTCTTCCAATCCAAATAGAATAAGTGATAAGATATGTTGGCAAGCACCAAGTAGCATATCACTAGCTCTAGTCATGTTGATACATTTCTATTGGATTAGCCCAATCTTAACAACGCCTCTTAAAAATCTTACTAGAGTAAAACTCAGAAGGAAAAATCTCTAGAAAGGAAAAAGAGTACGTTGCAATTTAAAGTTGAGCTTGGACATCGCTTAGATTGACCATTCTGAAGTTTTAGCCATCTTACCGACTTACTTGTTGGTGAAACCTTATTGTAGTAATGATAGACTTCAACTTTGGTTTTGCAACTCCATCACCATGTGTGTGTGTTTGCATGTAATTTCCACTTATAAGCCATGTGAATAGAGAGAGAATATACTCATGCAAAAAAGAGATAAATCCAATATGAAGAAAATATATTAGTTATTAAGGATGAAATAATAAGGAAAACTAATAAAAATTTCAATATAGCCCCAAATATTTATAGACTAAATGATAATTAACTTTATGATAGTTAATTTGACTAAAATGTTAAGCATAAGTCTAAAATATTTAGATTAAGGTATAGACCCAATTTATATGTTTGACTGGGGTGTGCACTTAATTTATATGTTTAATTGGGGTGTACGCCTAGTTTGTATATTTAGATTGGTGTGTCTGCCTAGTTTATATGGTTAATTAGGGTAAATGTCTAGTTTATACTTTAACCTGAGTTGTACAAAAATATTAATTAGGATATGTACTAAAAAATCCTAGCTCTAATATACCTACAAGTAACATAAGCTCGTACTAAGGGGTACTTTGAGGCTTAGTATACTCCAATCTCAACTCACAGTCCTTGATATTACTGGCAACATAGGCTCAAACTCAAAAAATATTGTCAGGAAACATCAAATTTTTTTGTTTATACTAACAGTCCCAGTTCCAATATATTTTGGTACCAGAATACTCGTAGCAAAGAACATTTTTATGCATAGTTTTTACTCTACTTAGGATTTGTGTAATTATAACGGTAAAGTAGGCAGGTTGCTTAGATAAAGATTTTATTATGAGTGCAACCTCAGATGAATGGATATCAACCATTTATTTTTAGATTAAGATTTCATTCATAATAGTTCCTAGATATATAGATATCTAGAAAACTATATAAAGTATTCCTTGCTAAAATTTAAGTTGGTTGGTGCAGAAAGTTTACCTATATTCATGTCTTTGAGGGTACAATAACTATTGGATTTGATATTTGCAATCTGATAGGGTCCTTCTGAATTTGGTGTGAACTTAGCAGCATGCATTCCTTTTATAATTTGATTAACTACTTTGAGTACTAAGTCACCTTCTTAGAAATTTTTGGATTGCAACAATTTATTATAGGCTCGAGTTATTTTTCTTTGATATTTTTGAACCATATCTTGTACTTGTACTCTGTGTTCCTTCAAAAATTTGAGATTGAATTTTTGAGAGTTTTTTATTCCACAAAATATCATCTTAGTAGATGATATGTTTAGTTCTACTAGCTATAGAGTTTTAGCTCCATTTATTGGAGAAAATATAATTTCTTTAGTTGTACTATGTTTGGAGGCTCTATAAGCCCAAAAAGCAAGAGATAGGCAATTATCCTATAGAACTGATTTTTCCTCAATTATTTTCTTGATGATAGCCACCAAAGTTTTGTTAACATTTCTATGGCTCTCTTTCCTTGAGGATAATATATGGTAGACTTTCCATAAAAGATTTGATATCTTTCTAGTAATGATTCAAAAGATTGTCTAATAAAGAGTATCCTATTATTGGATAATATTCTTTGAGGTATGCTAAGATGGCAGATGCTATTTTCTTACACAATCTGGCTAGTAGCTTTTATAGAGGCCCATTTCCTTCAAAGCATTTTATGAAAGGTAAATTATTTTGGACAAAAAATCTGTATGCTTCTCGTTTTACTAGTATAACTGAAAAAGTGCAATCATACAATTGACCACGAATAATATAGTCGATATAGACTCTTCTCCAGCCTTTTTTCTCCACAAAGAAGCTTTCTTTGGGATCAATCACAAGCTGATATTGCTTATAATTTCTTTGTAACTCATTAGCTTATTTTCTTAATTTAGGCCAAAAGTATCTAAGTTGTTAGATTCTTCTTACTAGTATTAGTTTATCTAAATCATAGATTTTAGAATAGACATTATCTAATATTTTTCTTCTAAATTCTTTACCAATATATTTCGCTATAATTCCATCAGAAAATTTCTTGTAAACTTGATCATTAATAAGCCTAAATGCTTTGATTTCACTGGAATTTTTTACTTCTAGACTTTCTAGCTTCTCTATGATGGATTGGATCCATCCATTTGATTGTTGAACCAAAAAAGCTATTGGCTCTGACTTGGTCTCCATAGGGATTTGAAAAATATCTTTATTTATAAGACCCATTTTTAATACTAGAGTCCCTAGAGCATTTGCATATTTATTTGGAGATATAGGGACATATTCTAGTTTGTAATTTTCGTAAAACACTAAGCTTTTCTTGAATTCTTCTTAGTTTTTGACCAAATTTAGCTCCTTGATAGCAAAATCTTTAGTAAGCTATCTGATGACTAGATTGGAGTCCCTATAAATTTTCAATTTTGAAAATTTTATTTCTCTAGCTAGGTTTAATCCAATTGCTAATATCTCATATTCTGCCTCATTGTTGGAATAAGAAAAGCTAATTTAATAGCTTTCTTGAAGATATCGCCTTGATCCTTTGATAAAAATAACTCTAGAACTTCCTTCATTATTATTGTGTGGTCTAAAATCCTATGCCAGGTCGCATGTATAAGAATATGTGCAACCTCCACCGCATAGAATATGTGCGACCTCCACCGCATAGGTTATCTACGACCTACACCACATAAAGAAGGAAGGAAAGATGCGACTAAGGATGCGGTCATTACCAACAATAACGGTAGTAAGAAAAACAAAAGGAATAATGAAGAGCTGAAGGAGAATCAGCCTAGACCCAAAAGGCAGGAGATTTCAAGAGCTCCCATGCGGTTCAACAATCACACTGAATTAAACGCGCCCATATATCATCTATATGCGGTCACAAACTACAAAGAGCGATACCGTCGATGAAGCGGGACAGAACAAAGCGCGACCCCAACAAGTTCTGTCGGTATCACAATGATATTAGGCATGATACCAATAA
Source organism: Parasponia andersonii (assembly GCA_002914805.1). Lineage (NCBI taxonomy): Eukaryota > Viridiplantae > Streptophyta > Magnoliopsida > Rosales > Cannabaceae > Trema > Trema andersonii. Next base: position 166,308 of record JXTB01000451.1, read on the forward strand.
TTGCTTTGCCCTGAAGGTTGAAATTGAAAGGCTGATTAAAGAGGGGCGACTGCAGCAGTACACCAGGTAGAATGACCAAAGGTGAGATGAAGACCAACAGCGACCTCCAGAAATTCAACGCGAAGTCCGAACTATCTTCGGAGGACCGCATGTTGGCGGAGATTCGAAAAGGGCTCAAGACAGATATGCACGAGAAGCTCGACAACAGCCATTAACTAACGTCATGCATCTTGAGCAGCAACCACACAAGCTTCAACGAGTACCGGACATGGACATTACCTTCACAGAACAGGACGTAAGGGAAGTCCATTATCCGCATAATGACGTGTTTGTCATAAAAATTAACTATGGAAGCACACAGTTGTGGCGAGTATTGGTTGATAATGGGAGTGCTGTGGACATCCTGTACTTCGATACCTTTAAGAAGATGGGGTTGAATCAGAGCGACTTGAAGCCTACCATCACTCTACTCTATGGTTTCACTGGTGACAGCCTGATGCCTATGGGCATGATTGAATTGATGGTCAGTGTTGGAAGCTATCCTAGGGTTTCAATGATAATGACCCAGTTTTTGGTGGTAGATTGCCCCTCTACCTTCAATGCGGTGCTGGGAAAACCGACACTGAGGGAACTTCGAGCCATCACTTCAATCTACCATCTCACTATGAAGTTCCCGACCCAACACGGGGTAGGCGAGGCACGAGAAAACCAATATGATGCGAGGACTTGTTATAACAACTCGCTGAAACTCGTAGCAAAGGATGCGATGTTCCACACAATGATAGTCCACCTGCCGGAAGAAGCGTCAGTCAAAGTAGCGGGCAAAGCGTCCGTCGATGTAGTAGGCAAAGCGTCAGTCGAAGCTCTAGTTGGGTCGTCAGACAAAGCGTCAGTCGGGTCATCAGACAAAGCGTCAGTCGGGTCATCAGATAAAGCCTCAGTTGAACCATCAGTGAAAGTGTCAATCGAAACGACCAACGAAGACTTTGATCCTCGAGAGATAGACAAAGAGGTCAAAACTGGACCCATTGAAGATCTAGAGGACTTATCATTCGACATGTCTTCCAAGACTTTAAAGATTCGAACGGAGGTTCAAGGACCTATGCGAGCTTCATTGGTCGATTTTTTGAAATCTAACTTGGATGTATTCGTATGGCAACATTCAGACATGGTAGGGATTGATTCGAGGATCATATACCACCGTCTTAACATAGATCTGACAAAGAAGCCTGTACGGCAGAAAAAGGAGCTATGAATCCAGAGCACTACGTCGCGTTAAAAGAAGAGGTGGAGAAGCTACTCGAAATTGGGATCATAAGAGAGTCTTTTTATCCAAACTGGCTTGCAAACCCGGTTTTGGTGAAGAAAAACAATGGGAAGTGGAGAACGTGTATCGATTTCACCGATCTCAACAAAGCATGCCCGAAGGACAGCTTCCCTCTTTCGAGGATTGATCAGCTTGTAGATGCAACATCGGGGCATGAACTTTTAAGTTTCATGGATGCATATTCTGGATATAATCAAATCCCCATATACGAGCTAGATGAGGAACATACCTCGTTCATCACTGATCGAGGGTTATACTGTTATAAAAAGATACCCTTCGGACTGATCAATGCAAGAGCGACCTACCAGCATCTTGTCAATATGATGTTTGCAAAATAAATTGGCAAGACAATGGAGGTATAC
>JXTB01000451.1:168088-230145 GCA_002914805.1 Parasponia andersonii
GTGGACGGAAAAATGCGAGCAGGCGTTCCAAGAGTTGAAAAAGCACTTGGGTTCTCCTCCACTCTTGTCGAAGCCAAATCCAGGAGAAGAATTATACTTATATCTCGCTATTTCTAAGTATGCGATGAGTGCTGCATTAATTCACGAGTAGGGAAATATTCAGCGACCTGTCTATTATGTAAGTAAAAGATTACTTGATGCTGAAACTAGATATCCAGAGATGGAAAAATTGGCGCTAGCGCTCGTCATTGCATCAAGAAAGCTTCGACCTTACTTCCATGCCCACTCCATCAGGGTGTTCATGAATTTTCCATTGAAACAGGTCTTACAGAAACGGAGGCATCAGGACGGCTGCTTAAGTGGGCTGTTGAATTGAGTCAATTTGACATTAATTTTCAACCTTGCACTACCATAAAGGGTCAGGCCCTCATAGATTTTATTGCAGAATTTACATACGATGTTGATCTTCCAACGAGAGTACTCGAAAAACCTGCTTCAGATACATCAAGGTTGTGGTAACTTTATGTTGATGGGTCATCGAATGAAAATGGAGCAGGTGCGGGCCTAGTTTTAATTAGTCCTGAAGGGCACAACATTCACTGTGCGCTTCGCTTCCAATTCCCAGTGTCGAATAATGAGGCTGAGTATGAAGCACTGATAGTTGGACTAAAGCTCGCACAGGAAACGAAGGTCGAGATAATTGAAGTGTATAGCGACTCCCAACTGGTCATTTGTCATGTTAAGAGCGATTATCAAGCGAGAGGAGAGAGAATGATGGCCTATTTGCAGAAGGTGCAGCAATTGTACTTAACATTCGCCGCTTATAACATTCAGCTTCTTCCTCGCATTGAAAATACCCGAGCGGATGCACTTGCTAAGCTCGCTTCGACGAAAGATGCAGAGTTGTTGAAGGTAGTTCCTGTTGAATTTCTTATATCACCAAGCATCGAGGTCGAACCCTAAGTAATTATGCGAGCTGACGAAAAACTATCGTGGATGGATCCTATAAGGTGATATATACAAAATGGCGATCTTCCTGAGAACAAAGATGATGCAAGGCGACTCCGCATGAAAGCAGCCCGCTATATCATCCAGGATGAGAAGCTTTATCGAAGAAGTTTTAGCTCGCCATTTTTATTGTGCGTCAATGATGAAAAAGCACGCTATATTATGAGGGAAATTCACAAAGGAATATGTGGAAATCATTCTGGGAGGCAAGCACTTGCAAACAAGATTCTTCGACAAAGGTATTTTTGGCCAACTATAAAGAAAGATACATTGGAATTTTCTAGGAAGTATGATAAATGTCAACGATTTGTGACTATTCCTATAAAACCACATATTCCTTTAACTTCAATGACTAGTCCATGGCCATTTGCTGTTTGGGAAATTGATTTTATCGGGATGCTTCCATTGGCACGAGGAGGTTTGAAGCATGCAGTGGTCATAGTTGATTATTTTACAAAATGGACGGAAGCTGAGGTCTTGAGCACCATTTCCGCAAAGAAGATGACAGATTTTATTTACAAATCTATTATCTGTCGTTATGGTATACCACATACTATAATTTCTGATAATAGGAAGCAATTCGATCGTGATGAGTTCTGTGACTTTTGCAACAACTTGGGCATCAAGAAGAGTTTCTCTGCTATTGTTCATCTGCAAGCCAATGGGCAGGTCGAAGCGATAAACAAAATACTCAAACAGAATATAAAGACAAAGCTGGAAGAGTATAAAGGAGCTTGGCCAGAAGTACTTCCAGAAGTTTTATGGGCTTATCGCACCACACAACGAACCACTACTGGAGAGAGTCCATTCTCTTTGGCTTACGGATATGAAGCGATGATCCCAGTTGAAATTTGTGCGGGCTCTCTATGGCGATCTATTTATGAATGAAATCAGAATGACGTATTACTGAGAATTGAACTCGATCTTTTAGAAGAACGACGTGAACAATCTCAACTTTGAATTGCATCATACCAATAATGCACTGCTCGACATTACAACTCCAAAGTCAGAAGTAGACATTTTGAAGTTGGAGATCTTATCCTTCGAAGAGTTCTACCTAATAATAAAGAACATGGCGCTGGGGTATTTGGGCTTTCCTGGGAAGGGCCTTATGTTATTGATAATGTCATTCGACCTAAGACATACAACCTAGCTCGGATCAGTGGACAAAAGATTGAGCATGCTTGGAATGCAGAACAACTTCATTGTTATTATCAATAAATCTTCATGTTTATCTTCAACGGCCTACTGTATCTTCTTTATTTCGTCATTCTATGTTATTCGTCAATAATATTTCTGCGGCTATTACTTCAACTTGTTTCCATTCATCTTTTTATAGTTTTATGGCAGTTTCGGATACCATAAAACTCGGGGGGTAGTGGGATCAGAATGTTATCTCCTACTTGTTTCCTAAGGGACTATGCAAACGCCCATTTAGAGGAGACGGGGTTTTAGATCATCAAAGTAGTTGAAACTTCTTAAAATCCTAGGATTTTCTCCTCGCTTTATGCCTCAGCATGTCGTATTATGCAATTTTCCTCCTCGAGCAAAAAAGTAACTAAGCCAAACGTTCATTGTTCGATGTGATATATTGCTATATCCTATTTTAACATGGAACTTTTGAAACACAGTTGAGTTTGCATCACTCGTATTGACTGTCTTCTTAAGAGACCTAACCTATCCTAATGCTTAAAACTCATTTTAAGTTAGTTAGATTCAAATCGCTAAAAGCGTACTGATCAGTCACTTAGTGATTGACTACTTAGTTAAAATTATTATTGTGTTTTTATTATTTTGCAGGGATATCTGATGAAAAAGATAATATTTATTAAGAAAATTGTCACCCAAACAAAAGCAAAGGAAGGGGGAACCAAGCTCGCATTGTTCTAAAAATAATAAAAAACAAATACAAGTGTTATACAGAAGGGCTTGCGCTGCCATCTCCAGCTTTGGCAGTATCCTCTCTCCAACTTCGGACTAGCTCGACCACGTCCTCGCCAAGGATAGAGAAATCAAAGTCCGGATGCTTGCAGAAGATGTTAAAAATGATGGTCGACGAGGCAATGTCACTAGCTTTATCTTCGAGCTCTTTGACTTCAGTCGCCTTGAACTCTTCGATAGCTTTGTGAACTGCCTCAGTGGTTGCCTCCCTCATGTGATCCAGATGCTCAGAGATGGTTTTCTCGAGCTCTTTGACTTTCTCCTCGAGGTTCTCCTTTTCGAGCTTCTTCTTGGCTAGGTCTTCAAGCAGTTGCTGCCTTTCCAAGTCAAAGGCTGTTTTTTCCTCCTCCCGAGCTTTCTCTGAATTCTCAAATACTTGGGTTATCTCTTCAACTTTATCGGCCTTCTCCAAGCATTCGAGGGCCGAGTCGTGCATCAGGATAGCAGCAGCTGCGGTCTGAAAAATATAATCATTAGTACCAAGAAACAGTACACGAAAAAAAATAAATAAATAAGAGTACTTACATTGGCCAGCATCCTCATTGCAGAACCAAAAGCGACCTTGGCAGATTATCGCTTCATCCGCTCTCAGCCTTCCTCGAATGTGAAGCGATCAATGAAGGCTGCACTCAAACCAGCCTTCTCTGGTAATTGTTTGAGGAGCGCAAAGAGCTCCTCATCCTTATTTGCTAAGATCGGTTCCGAAGAGGTGGCAATTTCTTTGGGTAGCTCAGAATGGCTCGATGTCTGAGGCTGTGGAGGAAGCGAGCTGGCCGAGATGTCCTCGAAGGCAACTTTTCGTTTTTTAGAGTTATCGACCTTCTCTTTCCCTTTCGATGACGGAGTGCTCTTGGGTGTCTTGGTTTTTGCCATGGACCCGAGAGTGGAGGGTGGTGCTCGCAGGCCGCTACCGACGACCATCTTTATACAGATACGTCAGTGAGCAAGTTGATATAATACTGAATTAGAAAATGTATATATAATTACCTTCTTCTTGTTGAGGAGCTGGTTGAGGAGCTGGTGGTGACGCTGTTTCTGGAGAGGAAGGTTTCGAAGCTGGAGGGGTGGCAGGTGCTTATCGTTTCCTAAGTCTAGAAGATGAGGCACCTGTATCCGTCTTTTTCCTTGGCTTCTTTTTCTTTGAGCTCGAAGGTCTGGACAAACGTATAGGGGGATCAGGGAATGCGGCTCCCTTTAGAAGCAGACTGCAAGCGACCAGGTTCTTGGAAGTTCCAAGTACCTTCCAATCAAATTCCTCGATTGGAAGGTCATTGATTTTGTACACCTTTACGAGCTACTCCCTAGAAAGTCCAGGCCGTTCTCTATTGTCTGCGATGACATGCGAGTACGATCAGGATAAAAATAACAAAATTGAAGAAGGTGAAAAATTGGAAAACTACCTACCGGGGTTTTGAAAGAAGCCGTTATCCACATAGTCAAAGTGGAAAAATGGATTTTTCTATTTTTCCATGTTGTTGCGAATCCCGTAGATCATTTTTATTGCCTGGTTCGACCATTTGCTTGCATAAAAGAAGCCAAGATCTGACGGGTTTGATTTCACTTAGTAAAACCAAGCGAACTCTTCAGGAGAAGGGGTCTCTAAACCTAGTTTGTGGTAAAGTATGTACAAACCTACCATGTATCTATATGTATTAGGGGTCAATTGGAAAGGGATAACCACATAGTAGTCAATAATTGATTTTATATACGGATAAAGTGGGAGATGGACACTGCAATTAAGAACTGCTTCAGAAAAAGAAGCAATTCCGCATGGTGGTGTGTGTGGTTAGTTGAATTCCATGGGCAGGTGAAGAAGGATGGCAATCTTATAGCTACACACGATTTTCCTGAGCTTGTTAGATGTGCAGCTCGTCCTTATGTTGGTACATGACCAATTCCTCTCAACGTATTGATATCCTGATGAGAAGGCAGGGGTATCCTTGATATGTCAAGACCACTAGTCCCGAGGGAGGTCGCCTATGCGAGAACTATTCTGCCTGACCCCTATTATCTCTACCTCGGGTTCTAGTTTGAGGTAGTCATCAAGGTTAATGGAGCTGACACTGGAGTTAGATTCTCAAGAAAATGCATTCCCTTCCCAAAAATCCTTACTACTAGACATCTGAAAAGAAATATAGATAGATTTAGTCCTATGCGAGCATCAAGGATTTTCACTGTGTTAGTAAATTTTGGGGGTTTACCCTAGGATTGCACTAACAGGCAAGTTCATCGAATTTTTTCTGATTGGTCTATGGATTCGAAAAAAGTTGTTCGAGCAGTTCATCAAAAAATAGGTAAATAGGGTATCAGACCCTAGAAACTCTTTTCACGAGTTTTTCCTTGACCATTATCTAGTAAGAGTCTATTCTATGAACCAGAAAAGGGAGATCTGGAAAAATTCCTATTCTAGTTCGTTCGAATATGGGATGTGTTTCTATTCCTAGAAATTAAAACAGTTTTTTCAAGAACAAACGAAGAACAATAGGAGAGAAGAAATAAACTAACCTTTCTTCGGAAGCGGAGGGATTGGAATACGGTCTGAGTCTGTAATAAAAGGTTAGTAAATCAGAGAAGGTATCGGAATTGTGCGACCTGAAGGACGAAACGGCGCTGTAGGGCTCTCTAAAAAACTTAGAGATTTTTTAGAAAGGTGGAAAGTCTGTAATATATAGAAGCAGAAATGGATTGATTTCTGATATTTATACCTCGAGTATCGCTAAATCACAACCGTAGATCAAGATCTTTGATTTTCAGATCTAAAGGCCAAAGTTTACGCGGGATTTGATTTTTTCCGAAATTAAATCAGCATCTTTCGCAATTTGAAAAGATTCGGTTTAAAAACGACGGTTGGCATCATCAATATCTTTGAGTCTCCTCGAGTTCTGCTATTTTCTTAGAGAAGGCGACACGTGTTTTCGTCTGTCAGAAAAAGGTGCGCGTGATCTTGAGAAAGATGAGGTTTGAGATCTGGCGACTCTTCGACTCTTCAAGGATCTCAAGTCTAGATCGTAACATCGCATTTTTTTTTAAGTTCGCACTCACCTACATTTAAAAGAAGCTCCATTTTGTTCTAAAGAACTGATGGAGCTGGGAGGCAATTGTTGTGCGGTCTAAAATCCTATGCCAAGTCGCATGTGTAAGAATATGTGCGACCTCTACTGCATAGAATATGTACAACCTCCACCGCATAGGTTATCTATGACTTCCATCGCATAGATTATGTGCGACCCGAAAGAAAAGGAAACTAATCTTTTCTTTGTCAAACGGGTAGCCTACAAGGAAAGAGAAACAAAAGTGTCTCTTTCAAGTTCGACCAGTTACCCGATTTAAGTGATTACCCAATTATGTTGTTACTCAAATTGTATTACCCGATTGTATAGTTACCCATTTTTACAATTAGGAACATTGAGTTACCCTCATGTATAGAAAGAGAGCTCAAGGTTTCGGGAGGGAGAGGATTTTTTCTGAATCTAGAGAAGCAAAAAATTCTTAAGAGTAGTTTCTTCTTTTCAGACAATACATTGTAATTTTGAGTTCTTGTAATTCTCCAAAAAATAGTGAAAAACAGTGGATGTAAGCTCATCTTTTGCGGGGCTGAACCACTATAAAATCTTTGCCTCTTTATTTGCTTTGATTAATAACCTTATTTACACAAGCCACATCTCATAATTTTTTCTAAAATTTATTGTTGACAAAACCTCCATCAACAATTATATATGGAGACACCATCAAAATAGAAAATCCAACGTTCTTCTTTAGCTTCTATAGACATTATTTCCTCTACACTATGCTTAATGTATTTACCCAATTTGAGTAAAGCTTGACTTTTAATGGTCTTCTGCTTTTCAATAGTGATATCAAGTTTACTAAGCATGAGCATCTACTTAGTATATCGACCAGTCAGGATTGGCTTTTGTAGTAAGAGTTTGATCAAACTGGAATTCATGAACACTTTGAATCTGTAAGTGACCATATAGTATCTAAGTTTTTGTATTGTATACATTAATACAAAACAAAGCTTATCTATGAGAGAGTGACTCTTCTCCTAACCTCTGAGTAGCTAGCTTAGATCATAGACTGGTTTCTCTAAGCCTTCATAGTCTTATATTATCAGTATCCCAACGGATTCATTAGATGCAACCAAGTAAATTAATAGTTTTTTCTCCAAAGATGGGGTAACCATGACTAGTAAATTAATGAGAATTTTCTAGATTTCTTTGAAAGCATGGTCATGCTCAGTATTCCATTTGTATTCTATATCTTTCTTAGTTAACTGATGAAGAGGCTTGATAATACTGACTATAGCTAGAATGAATCTGGTGTGTTGTTAGGCAATCAAATTAATCCTCCTAATCTCTATCTAGCAAAGCCTAGGGAAATCCAGTAATTACTTAGTATAGTGATATGCAAGGAACGATTCTACAGGGAATTAGTTTAATTAATCTACTACTAATCCTAAGGTGAAAGGGTATTGAGAAATAAAATTGAAAAATAATAAAAATGATAAAATAAATAAATTGGTTAAAGAAGCATTCACTACCATTAAATGTTCATACTAATTAATCTCCTAATTCTATATTCAATTATTCACTAAAGCTATCAATTGTAGATAGTCCACAAACACGCAACTATCCCATTTCTTCCTTGTATTATATACTATCTAGATAAATACTATATGCAACACTCTTTCTATCAAATAAACTAAGCAAATACTCTAGAATTACATAAAAAAAGCATTAAGTAAAGAAAGATAGATTGATCTATACCATAATCACAAAAACATGGTGTTCGGAGGAAGAGTGCTTTTCTATGCAAAAGAAAAATTGAGCACAATGATGGTTAAATTAAATAAACTTTGTGTGGATCATAGTCCAATACTACATATTAGATAGTTAGGATTCAACTAGATTAGTATACTTGAAATTTATATAACAAAAATGTAAAATGTTGAATTTAACATTGACCATTGCAACAAGGCTTTAATTAAAAAACTTAGCTCGTTAAACAATTCAAAATCATGGATATGCAGGTATTTAAAATACTAAAGATAATATGGGTGGTTGCAAATAGGGTTATATTACACTACTCAATTTATTAAACAACTCTTTTTTATAAATTTACAGTTATTTAAAATATAGAATTTAAATATTAGTGATTATGTTAGTATAATATATGTAGTTATTTAGTTAATACCCTGCAAGAAAGTAGAACATAACAAATTATGGAGTGAATAGCTCAATATTCTAAAACCTGCAAAATAATAACTGTGATAGGATAATAATAATAATAAATATATTAACAATGATAATTATAAAAAAATATAGTATTATAATATAGATATATAAATGCGTATATGAAAAATAAAATTATACATTATATTATTCATAAGAGAAAGGTATATGAGTATGTATTTGGTGTGAAGGAAAATTGGTCAAGGATGGTGATAATGGTGACGATGTAATTTTATGTGAATAAAAGTATGTATATAATATATAGGTGTATATATAGATATTAGAGTTTGGTGGGTGGCATCGGATGACATAAAGGAGAAAGAAAGAGAAGTGATGATGCACATATATATAAAAGAAAGAACGGGGATTATAATAATATATGTGGGAAAGTAACAGTATAATGTGGTAAAGAAACGGGATTATAACAATATTTGAGGGAAAATAAAAGTATAAGAGAATGTTGGTGTTTTGGTTGGAAAAACAAAAAAATAAGATAAAAGCATTTAAGGTAGCAGAGGGTAAGAGAGAAAGAATTGGGTTGTATTATTTCGAATCTTCACCCAGTTACAACATGCCCATGCCTATTTATAGGCATATGCAGTGAAGGTTCAGCCACCAACTCCATGGAATTGTGATATAAATACTCGACAGTTTTCATTCTAGATGTATTTGTTTTTCCTTTTTGATTTTGACATATCAATTATACAGACACTTGTCAAGGCATTATTTTTTGAGAGGAGTCCTTCTAATAAGAACCTACCACACAACTTATTTAACAATCTAATGAAATATTGACACTTATCTTGGAGTGCCAAATTCCTCATTTTATCCAATATAATTTTGACCTATTTCATTTTTTTAATTGACCCTATATTGTATAATTATCATAGTTTTGTGACTTAATATTTTAGTTAGTGACAAATTATAAAATTTTTGTCACTCCCCAAAATATTAAGTCTCCTGAGGTATTGTGGATGTGACCATTCGCTAGAGCTCATAAATGTGAAATTATGATCTTCAATCATGGCTCGGAATCATAGCTCAGAATCAATACACTGATGAAGAGAAAATTTCTTCTTGTAAATGAATCTCTGAGAGAAAATGAAGTATCATCACCTTACAGGCACATCCCAACTAGGTTAACTCCTACCTATAAAATAATCACATATTCTTCTAATCCACAAAAATTTGCTCATATGAACTATAGACAAGTTCAGAATAGTAGGTTGCTTGCTCTAGTTAGGTTCCATATGGTCATACCAAAACATTTCTATTAGATTGGCTTAACCCAAACAATGCCTCATTAAAACCTTAATAAAGTAAAATTCTATTGAAAAAATCTCTAAAAAGGAAAAAGAGTACATTATATATGAGCAATATCTTTGGGATGAACTTGAATATTCTTTATTATACTTAGCTTTCTTGCTAACATTAGTTCTTTGTAGAGAGCTTGTAGAGTGTGAAAAATCTTCTTGAAATAAGAGAAGTCATCAAACTTTGATGCTGAGAGGATTAGGTTCCAGTTCTTAGTTCTTGATAACTACTTAAAATTAGAGTTATCTAGTACTAATTTTCCTTAAGTTTTGCTATGATCTTATTTATACTAAATTATTTTGATATTTTATTTGTTTGTATTGAAAGGATAATATAAAAAGGTATTTGATATAAAATACGATGAATTTGTGCCTCAAAAATGGGTTTTTCAGACCATTGAGATCGAATTGAATCCGATTCAGACATAATACAAAAAAATTAAGAAAATCGAGGCTAAAATGAAGAAATGGCATACGTAGGAAGCCGCAGCACCAAACCAGTAGCAAACTAGCACTACAGCACAAATTCTCGGGAAGTTTTAGCACTGGAGTGCCACCTTCTACATCCTAGGTCAATAATAGATAGCCAAGATCAAATACTACCCAAGGAACAGGCAGTGCCACCCTCTGTGTCCTAGGTCAATAATAATTGAAAAAGATTTCGATGATCCAAGGGTCCAGATTTAACTTACCATAAGTTTATAAGAGCCATCTATTTTTGGAGTTGAAAGAGACATGTTAGGATAGAGAGAAGGAGAAAGTGCCTACCATGAAAGGAGAGGAAAAAGAGGAAGAAGAGGATAAAAACATGCTCTAACCTACTCTATTTGTTGGTTTCCTCGTCAACATCAACATCATAGTTTGTTCTTAGCTTTTTGTCTTCATTTTCTTGTGAGTTTTTGTTTATATTTTTAACATTTAAAGAGTGAACTTATTGAGAGCAAATTTTTGAGAACGAATATTTAAGAGAGCAAGAACTAAGTTTGGAGGAGGAGATTGACAACCTCCATGAATACCTTTATGCTCTTCAAAAAAGATGAATTCTAAAACTCTTTTCTATTCGATATTTGTATTTCTTGATTCTATAGGATGCTATTATTCTCAATTTATATTATGAACTAAATATTTTTTTTTGGTCTAGTTTTGCTATGTGAACCAATCAAGTATCTTGCGTTTATATATTTCTCTCCTCTTTTATTAATCAAATCTATTGTTGAGTTATTTTTTTTTTACCTTAATATGTATTGCTTCTATTTAATTGATTATTGAATAGATAGTTAAGTGAAATTTCTATGAGTTTGGAAAAGGGATTAGAAATTTAGACTTAGGTAAAACAACATAAGATTACCTAGCATGGGTCAAGTTTGTATCAGATAGAAATATATATATATATATATATATATATATATATATATATATATATAACTTGTGCAACCATTTTTGAGATCTTAATTTTATGCACCTAGTTTAATTCATATTACGGGTAATGTGTTATCTTGTCGAAGTAGATCCAATCTATACTTGGAAAAGACTCCTTGGTTACATTAGATTCTTGGTTGATAACTTTAGTGGATTAATTAATTTAAGAGAAAAATTATGAAATAGCACGACAAGAAACTTAGACATTTTTCTTATCGATTTATCTTTTATTTATTTTATATGCTAGTTTAGTTGCTTTATTTTATTTCTTCAAAATCTATATTTTGGTTATTTAAATAAAGTTAGAATTGAGATAATTTTAATACTTAGTAGTGAATTTGAAATTAATCTCTGTGAGTTTGATACTCTTAACTCCTAAATCTACATTATTTGTAACCACATACACTTGTATAGGAGTGTGTGAATTTATAGTTATATATTCTAATCAACAGTTTTCAAACTTCAATATACGGTCACATGTGAAGCATGTGAATGGAAAGAAAATAATCGTTGTAAAAAAAATATGTATAAAAAAATATAAATAAGGAGAGAAGAATGAAAATTAATGAAAGTTTTAATATAATCCCTCATATTTATTGGACTACACGCTGATTAATAGAAAGATTCATTGAATTTGAAATGGTCAGACCCAAGGACTTTGGAATGGAGTGTGTGCCTAATTGTAAGCTTTTAGAATAGGATATATACCCAGTTATATTTAAACTAGAGTGTGTGCCCAATTATGCTTGAATTGGAAATCCCTGGGTATAATCAGAGATTATTTAATACCAATTATTTATTTATATCATGAATATTTCATCAAAGATAGTTTCTAAATATAGACAAGTCTAGAAAACTATATGAAGTATTTCTTGATGAATTTGATGTTAGTAGGTGCAGATAATGTACCTGTGTCTAGGTCTTTGAGAGTGCAATACCCATTATATTTGAGATCTACAATTTGATAGGGTTCTTCCTGGTTTTTTATGGACTTAGCAATTTGTATTCCTTTCATAACATGATCAATAACTTAAGTACTGAGTCACTTTCTTAGAAATTTCTAACTCGTACTAACTTATTGTAGGCTTGTGTGATTTTCTTTTGATAATTTAGGACCTTATCTTGTACTTGTGCTCTATGATCTTCCAAAATTTTGAAATAAAATTCTCAAAAATTTTTTGCTCTACAAAGCACCAACTTAGTAGAAGGTATGTTTAGTTCCACAAGCCTTAGAGTTTCAGCTCCATATACTAAAGAGAATAAAGTCTCTTTAGCTATAGTATGCCTAGTAACTCTGCAAGCCCAAAGAATAAGAGGTAGGTAATCATCCCATCGAATTGATTTCTACTCAATTATTTCCCTAATGATAGCCACCAAAGTTTTGTTTAATACTTCTATGGCCCCATTTCTTCAAGGATAGCATCTAGTGGATCTTCCAAGGAAGATTTGATATCTTTCCTATAATGACTTAAAGGGTTCTCCAATAAAGAGTGCCCCATTATCAAACAATATTTTCTGAGGTATACCAAAATGACAGATGATATTTTCTTGTACAAACTGGCGAGCAACTTCTAAAGTGGCCCTTCTGAAAAAAATAGCCTTAAACTATTTTGTGAAATTTCCTATAGCTGCTAGAATCCAAATCTTTCGTTTCGAAGGGTATTGATCTGACTAATAAGATCAATTGACCAGGAATTGAATGGCTAAGGTGACATAATACTTCCCATTTCAACAGTGGGTACATGTATCAAATTTCTATATCTTTGACAGGTATCACATGTTTGAACGAATTCCATGGCATCATTTTCTATCATTGGCCAATATTATCTGATGATGATTAATTGCTCAAATAGATGTCTTCTACCCATATGGCTACCATAATCTCTGTCATATACTTCTTTTAGAACTATTTCTATTTCATTGGGTCCTAATCTTCTTAGGACTTTTGCTTGAAAGCTTTTTTTGAAAAGCATGTTGTTTTGAACAAAGAATCTACCTTCTTTTTGTTTTACTAGAATAGTTGAAGGAGCATCATCAAGCAATTGACCATGAATGATGTAGTTGATGTAGATATTTTTCTAGTTTTCTTCTTCCACAAAAAATCTTTCTTTAGAATCTATTACAAGCTGATATTGCTTACAATTTCTTTATAACTCATTTGTTTGCCTTCTTATTTCAGGCAAAAAATATCTAAGTCGTTGGATTCTTTTAGCTATTATAGGTCCATCTAAACCATAGATTTTAGAATGGATTTCATCCAAAACTTTTCTTCCAAATTTTTTTCAATATATTTTGTCAAAATTCTATCGAAAAATCTCTTTTATACTTGATTGTTCATCAACATGAATACTTTAGATTTTTGACCTCTGGAGTTTTAAGCTTCTCTTTGATAGGTTGGATCCATCTATTTCATTATTACACTGATAAAGCTATTGGCTTTGACTTAATCTACAAAGGGATTTGAATAAGATCTTTACTTGTATGACCCATTTTCAGTACTAATTTTGCCAGAGCATCTGATATTGTTCTGAGATCTAGGACATATTCCAATTCATAATTTCAGAAGGTAGGGAACCTTTCTCGTATTTCTTCTCAGTATTTGATCAAATTCAACTCCTTAATAGCAAAATCTTTATTGAGCTACTTGGTAACTAAGCTCGAGTTTCCACAAATTTTTACTTTTAAAATCTTCATTTTCTTGACAATATTCGATCTAATTGTTAAGGCCTCGTATTCAGCTTTATAGTTGGAGTATCTCTATGGCTCTTAGGTATCTATGGCCTGTGTCCAACAAGTCTAGATAGCCGTATTTATAAGTAAATAAGTCTAGAAGGTTTCTAGGTCAAATTCTGTATGCAATAGGAGTCTTGGGCTGTCAAAATAATCAAAATTAGTGCAAAACAGTCCTCCAGCGCTGCTGCGACACTCAGGTTCTGGTGTTGGGGTGCTGAGTTTTTAGAAGTTCTGTTAATTTGTATCTTTTTATATAGGTTGTACGGATGTTGTAGTGCTGGTATATGGATGTTGGGCTAGTTTGTAAAACTATCTCTTTTACTCGATTTTAGCAAAAATAGCACCTTTCAGCCTATTTCAGAAAAAATATCGCTTTCAGGCTGTTTTTAGGGATTTTTACTATGCTTAACACATCTCTTTTATTTTCAGCCTTTTCATCTCTAATTCAACTTCTTTTTGTTATTTCACTTCCAAATCACCTAAAAACACAAATATAAAGCAAATAAACCTTAGATAAATATAAAAAACTCACAAATTATCATGGAAATAACTATTATTTAAGTGTAGAATTAACACCTATTAGAATCTCCTCAAATAGGAAATTTTTCTAATGATCTATTTTAATTGTTTGAAACCTTGAGGTTGCTTGATATCTATCATTATTTTTGCCTTATCTTTATCAATCTTCATTCCATTTTTGTGAACTACAAATCCAAGAAACTTGTTTTCTATAACTCTGAAAGCATATTTCAAGGATTTATCTAGAGATCATATTTTTTGCATCTTTCAAATATTTTTCTCAAGTGATCTAAGTGTGATTCTTTTTTTTTGGATTCCATTACCAAATCATCGACGTAGTCTTTCACGTAGTCATTAATCATATCATGAAATATTATTGTCATCGGTCATTGATAAGTGGCTCGTACATTCTTTAACCCAAGTGGCATTAGGGTATAGTAGAAATTGCCAAGTGGAATTATGAAAGTAGATTTTTTGACATCTTCTAGATCCATCTTGATCTGGTAATAGCCACTGAATCTATCCAAAAATGAGAGCATTTCATAGTCGGTGATTGCGTCAATAAGTATGTGTAGATTTGACAGCAAAAAATCATCTTTTTTGGTATGCCTAATTTAAATCTTTGAAATCTACACAGATTCTGATTTTTTGATTCTTTTTTCTTACTGATACTATGTTTGCTAACCATATCACATGTATACGTATTTTTATAAATCTAGCTTCTAGCATTTCTCTATCTCTTTCTTGATTTGCAGCGGAATATGATTACTGAAATTCCTTACAGTTTGCCAAATCGGCTTGAAAATTTTATTTAAAGTAAGCTTGTGTTTGATTGACTTACTGCTTAATCTTAGCATATCATTGTAGGTCCATAAAAAAATGTTATGATATTCTTTCAACAATTTCATTAGAGCAGATTCAAAATCTCGTTCTAGTTTAGCAGGAATAAATATTGACTTTTCTTCTCCATCTTCTACCAGATTTATTTTTCTTGAGGATTCTTAGATTCATCTTGTAATTTCTTTGGAGCGAGTGGAACAACTTCAATTTTTTTTGAATTTTGTGCTAGACAAACTATTTCTGAACTCTTGAGATCATTGTTGGCCTCACTAAAATTTCATAATTGATAAGGGACACTACAAAAAATAGGTCTTTCAAAGCACTTTATGAGGTCTTTAAACGGCTTATTATGATGCGTGAGAAAGCACTTTCCGGGCACTGTAAAAGGCTCCGAATACTGAAATACCTAATAAGCGTCATGGTAGGTCTACCACCGTGCTTGTTAGACAATTTAGTATCTCTAGGATACCAAGGCAGGTGCTTATTAAGTGTTTTGGTAGTAGATCTACCAAGGCGCTTTTTGAGTGCCTTAGTACCCTGTTTGACACTTTTTTATTAAGGTATTCCATGAGTATTGTGGTACACTATATTCAGAGGTATTTTAATATATTTTGTGTATACCCTTGGATTTTAACAAATTTAATCCAAATCCTTAACATATACTAAATATTTCAAATAAAATGAAAATATAAATATAAATTTATATATAACACGAACTAAATATTACTAACTTAACAATTTAAAAATAAAATAGATGAGTAAATTAACATAGTATAACTACTTAAGATGACAATTTAATTCATTTTATTCTATTAGTTAAGTGTTTATGCAGATTCGATACATAAGATTGTATGATTGAGAACTTTTTCCCAATATTAAAATTTACGGAAGTAAATCGTGGAGGATACTCCCAATGTTCTTATTATCTGTTCTTAATCTTAGATTGAGTAGAGCAAATTTACATTCTTAATGAAATATTAGTATGAGTAGGGTACGTGTTCAGTGATTTTTCTATATCGAGCACCTCTCATTGAACTACAATACTAACAAGTCCCTCTTATACGGATTAGACAGACAGTGGTAATAGAACTAAGAATTTTAAATTGATAGGAGAAGTGATAGTGTTCTCCGCCAAAATAAAATGTGCACAGCAATCACAACTCAAAGACTTAATTTAGACATGTAAACAGTTCTATTAATTAGAGAAAATAGTAAATCTATTTGATACAAACTTTTACAAGGTCATGTTTTAGAACAAAGAAGAAAGGAATATAGAATATCAGATAGTATACATTGCAAGAGGAAAAATGTAAAAATAGCTTAGAAAGTAGAAATTAATTATCTTCTCTCTGCAATATGAGCTCCAATCTTTGGTATATCCCTAATTCCCACCCGAGCAAGTACAAATGATAAAATAGAGAAAGTCATGAAGGAGTAGAGGTAATGACATGTAGGTAATGACATGTTCTCTTCTTCAAAACGACAAATGTAATGAACTCAACCACCAAATCATAATCACACAGGGAAGTACGAATCTATTAGTCCCAAGCTCATTGATTCAAGCACCAAAATAAAATAAAATAAAATAAAACGTAAAATATTAAATGTATATTGATGAAGAAAGAGAGGAAGGTAACAAAAGCAACACCTATTGAGTGTTAGGTACGCTCAATCGCGTAGCTCTTGCCACTTAATTAATAAGAATAATGTTATACGGTATTAATGATATCCAACACTATAATGATGTATTAATTCGATACTGGTTAATTATAATTATAATTCAACTAAGTGCTGTAATTACTAGTAATAGCATGACTCAATTAATAATCAGGCCGTCCACTAATATTTTCTCAGCCAGAGATACCATTTGAAATTAGCTGGAACCCGGAGGACCAAAAATCAGGAGAATAAGAATCTGGTTCAAGAACATATGTCACTCCGAGATGTAAGAGCTTTTGGTAGAGTGCAGGGATCATAAAGGATTCCACCAATAATGCCTGTACACATGTTTCTTTCTGTACAAGTATTAAACAAGTCAGCTAGATAAGCTTCTTGAACAATAGATATGAAAGAGAGGTAGACATGAAGAAGAATTTAATACGATACATACATTGAAGGAAAACAACTTTTTGTAACTTACCAGAGTTCACAGAGATAGCTGAAATGAGAGGGCCATATGTTCTTCTTTATGGAGCGACTGTTGTTCCTTTCCCATACCAATGAAATCGGATCTCCAGGATATTATTCTTGACCTGTACTTTGTTAAATTTCTTACAAGTTCTTTACTGAGGAAAAGCTTCTGTACAAATTCGTGATGAACCAATGAACAGGTAGGAATCAAATAGCAACTAAATAAATAAGGGAAGGATATAGAGCTCAACCAAACTGGTGCTACGAAAGAATAATACTCTTACAAGGTTTTGCCACAGGTAGATGGCAAAGAGCTCTCAGAAAAATTATTATAGGAGAGATCTATTAGACTGCAAATAAACATTAATTCTGCCATAAGTGTTTGTGATTGCCAACTAAAACTACATCTAGGAGTGTTCATAACCAGAAGATACTATTATTATAGCAGTTATCTAAGTTCAATCGTTTTAAAGATTCAGAAACTGCATTATGTAAAGCCAATTATTTTTTCTTCTTGTAATCAGCTACTTATCGAAAGTTTACTGATCAATAACATACATAGAAGAAGAAAGAAAAGCCATGTTACATTTATTTTTATGATTTATAAGCTGTCCGTCAATTATAGACCAACATGAGTCGAAATCCAGCTTCGAACGAATGTTCGTATAAATCTTTGTTTACATCAATTATCAAGCAACAGAGAGATTTACATCGGAACTTGAAAGGGGAAAAAAAATTTATTCCCTCGTGTCACATAGAACGAAAAATACTGGTAGCAAAATAGGCTCGGTCTCCAAGCATATGGCTGAATGGAGTCTGTAATTTGTGTAAGAAGGATGATGAGATATACCACTAACCCTATTCGGGCTCTCGTGTCTAATAATTAAGTAAGATGACTGATCTTATAATTATATCTGATGTGACAGATCTTATAATTATATATGTACATACTCGAATAGATAAAAACTGAACATGCAGATAAATCTGGTAAAAATTTAGTATGGCATTTAAGATAGCAAACATACTATTGGCTATCTCTCTCTTTGACCCAATTTTCAGGAGACGTTTGTCAATTTAAGGAAAAGAAAGAACTTTTGTTTAGTTAATGGAAATAATAATGATAAGATGGTGTGCACAGAAGGGAAAAAAAAAAGGAAAAACAATTTAACAAAAGAGAAGAAGTTGAGTATGCAAAATGTTTAAAGGGTAAGTTTGTTACTACTCTGAATGAAAGAAAGCCGGAGAATAACTTTACATCATTATCTAATGCTCCTTATAATTTTACTAAAGGATTAAAACATAATTCTGAACCCTAATGATTTTAAAGCCAAGTGAATAATATTTAACAGATATACCTTTTTGGATTGACCAAAACTGAGAAGCCAGAAATACCGTCTTCTAGGCTCTCGTGTTCAGCCCTTATTATGAATGAGGTGCACTGTGTACTAAAGAAATCAATTAAAATGTTGGAAAGAGAGGGTAAGACAAGATATTATGACGGAAGAAACTAGGAAACCTCTCGAACCAAAATTTTTGGGAAGTTTACTAGAAAACATAAATATGTTTCGTGAACAAGTTTAGAGTCTATTTGACATTCTATTTGACATTGTTTTTTGTTTTCTGCTTTTAGAGTTGTGTTTTCAGAAATGAGAATAAAAATTATTTTATAATATTTTCATAAAACAATAAGTGTTAAGAAAATGTTTTCTAGAAATATTTTTTTTTGGAAAAAAATTATATGAATATAAAAAATCATATTTGTATTATAAAAAAATAATTAGAGAGAAAAAATTAAAAGAAATTAACTAGAGATAAATTCAAATAAAAGAATGAAAAAAGATAATGAAAGAGAATAGTGAGAAAAAGTAATAATAGAGAATAAGGAAATAAAAAGTATTGAAAAGGATAAAAAAAAAATTAATGAAAATACACAAGAGAGAGAAAGTGATACTAAAATAAAGATAAAAAAAATAGCAATAATAAAAACAAAGTAGTAATGGAAAATGAAAAGATATAATATGATTAAAAAAAATGAAAGGATAGAAAATGATGAGATTGAAAGTGGTGGAATAAAATAAGTAGAGAAAAAATGATGAGAGAGAATAAAGAGAGAAAAAGTTATGAGAACTAATCAGGATAGAGAAAATGATGAGAGAGAATAGGGATTGAGAGAGCAAAGAAAGAGAATGAAGTGAGAGAAAGTAACGAGAGAAAATAATGACGGAAAAAATTACAAAAAAATGTGTATATAAAAGTTATATGAAATTATTTTTATTTTTTTTAGAAAAAAAAATAAGTTAAAAAAATAATTTGAAAACAATATTTTATTGTTATCTGAATTTTCTATCTTTTTAGCTCTATTTTTTAAAATTGCTATTAGAGAATAATGCCAAAGATCTTTTTAATATTCCTATCTCACTTCAGGATAGAAAATCAGCAGACAGTTTATACAGAAATAATGTAAGGCCAACCTTGTAAGTCAACCCACGAGCTACAGTGGAGTCTAAATTACAAAACAAAGGTTAGGAACAGAAAACTATACCGGGATGAAATTTATTATTATAATCACAACCATCAACTACTTCCACCAAGTGAAAGCAAAGAAAGCCTTGTCAAGATTTTTCATTTTAATTAGTAAGGATTTTACAAGACCTTTTTAAATCACGCTCCTTCAGGGCTCCATTGAAGCAAGCTATAATTGCACACCATATTGCGTTGAAAGATGCCTCATTTCGGGACACACAATTTCTGGATATAATACCATAACATAATCTGAATTTTTTTACAGCTTAGCAAGACAATCCTTGCATCAAAATTTAAAGAAAAATTACCTGAAATAAAGAACATAAATTGTCTGATAATCAACCAAATCAACATTTCTAATAAATTTCGAAATCACAAACCCTGACTAGGTTATTCTTTTATAACAAAAAATTCAAAACCCTAACATTAAACTTCAATAGCCTCTCTTCTCTTCTCTTCTAATTTTTCAGCTGTCACGTAATTTTTTCCTTTTCCTTTTTAAGAAAAGAGAAAACAAAACAGAGTTTAAAAACCATTTATTTTAACTTCAAGTAGGAAAAAATTTCCTCATAATTTAAGAGTGCCAGAACCCGATTTCTTGGTTCTTTATCTTCTAACATTTTCAAAACCTAACATCCTCCTAATTTCCTCACACAATACAAGTAACCAACCAAGAAAATCAGACCCCTTATTTTCTCTCAGTTTCTTGTAAACCAAACAGGGTTTTAAACAAAACAAAAAAAAATAAAATAAAAGAAAACGCCACAAGATTTTTAAGTGTTCAATGATGATGGCCTTGTCAGAAGCTTTCTCCTCGTTTCCATTTTCAAAATCAGTACTCTCCTCGTCCTCCTCATCCGCCACAGCTTTCTGATTCTTGTTAACCTTGTTCTTCTTCTTCTTGTGAGCCTCTTTGGCTTTCTCGTCATTCTCATTCTCAAAACCACTATCATCCTCCTCCTAAGCCACCACTTTCTGTTTTCCCTTCGCCTTTTTCTTCTTCTTTTGAGCCTCTTTTGCTTTCTCCTCGTTCCCATTTTCAGAGTTAGTACTCTCCTCCATCACCACAATCCACTTTCCCATACCCCTGTTTTTCTTCTTCTGAGCACTCTGGCCCTCTCGAGTTCGATTCGGGCCTTTATACAATGCCCCTATCTATGCACCAAAGGCTGCTGAGAAATATTACTAACAACACCTATTAGGTGCTGTGAAAGGGAGATTTAATAGACGTGGTTATATTAATTCGTTTTTCACAACGCCTTTTAGATGTTGTGGTAGCCGCACATTTTAGATAGTGTCCTTGGGGTTCTATGGTTGGTTGGGCACCTATCATGGTATGTTCGTGTGTACATGACCTTTTTTAGTAGTGAGATTCTTCTGCTAGGTAGAGTAATTCATTAAGTAGAAGGTTCTTCTAGGTTTATTGAATAGATCTCTATCATGTTGTTTGAGGATGATTCTATTGTATCAAAAGTTGTGTGTAACAAGACTCATTATGGCTTTGTTTCATATGGCCTATCAGAAATATCATAAAAGAGTACAGCTTCTATTTAGAAAACTTCCTGTTGGACAAATAGTAACTTTTGTTGCAGGTACTAGAATTTCTCTTTTGTCTTTTATTGTTTTCAAAAACTGATTTAAAGTAGATGGTGTCATTTGGTTGCAGTAATTCCATAGTCTTCCATGCAACAAATGATAAGGCACATCCATATTGATTATAAAGAATTTAGTTGGTGCCCGGATTAGTCTCACTTTCAAACCCAAATTAACATCCCTTTTTGTAAGAACTTGAAGCAAATTGACTAGCAACATGGTTTGCGTGATGCACTTACTGTCTAGAATTCGGACTGCTTTGAAAACTTGTCAAGGTATGAGATTGACTGATAAACCAATGTCTATCGAGGCTCGTTTGAAGGGTATGTCATTGATTTTAGCTTTCACATAGAGTGGTTTGTTATCATTAAAGTTCATATCTTGAGTATCTTTCCTGGAAAATGTTAATATATCCTCATCTGTTTTGGAATCTTTTCCAACAATATGGTCAACGAAGCAACAATGTAGATCAAACTAATGAGATATTTTAAAGATTGCTTGTGTGGCTTCTTTATGAGCTTCATCCCCAAATTCTAAAGTGTCGAATAAAATTTTGAAAGCTTGTGACTTCATGAGATTTGCTATCATTACTTTGATTTCTTATTCTTTTGATGACTCTTTATTGGCTGAATTATCGTTAATTGAATCAAGAATAATGCATGTATTCACTTGCCTCTTTCATAATAAGGAAAAGCAACCTTTTGAGCTTCTTCATGATAGATTCTTCAAACAATATAATAGTCTGATATAGAATGGTATATTCTTTTATGTAGCAAGAAGTACTTGAGCTCTCTCATTGCTTCTGGCATTGGCTATCTATTGGGTTGTGGGCATTTTAGAATCCTATCTTCTATCTAGACTCACTCATTGCTTCTTGCATTGGCTATCTATTTGGTTGTGGGTATTTTAGAACCTATCTTCTATCTAGACTCACACTAGGTGTGACAGTCAAAATCTCTTGAGTCAAATCTATCTAAGCCTTGTGGGGTAAAACCCAAGAAAAATTCGTGTGAGCTTAAGCCAAAGTAGACAATATCATACTAAATGGTGGAGAATGTTACAAATGGTATTAGAGTACCAATTTAGTTGATTCTATAGACTTTTTCTTTAAATTTGAAATTTAGTTAATGCCATGGTAACCCAATTTTCAGCCAACTGGTAAGTGAAAAGATGAAATGAAATGATTTTTATTTTTATTACATATGCTTATTTCACAATTATGATTTATGAGT
The DNA here is from genome assembly GCA_002914805.1 of Parasponia andersonii. Lineage (NCBI taxonomy): Eukaryota > Viridiplantae > Streptophyta > Magnoliopsida > Rosales > Cannabaceae > Trema > Trema andersonii. The sequence goes on from JXTB01000451.1 coordinate 190,571, forward strand.
ATTAGTACGTGACTTTAGTAAAAGTCCCCTAAAATGAGCTAGCTCATACCAAGGAAAAGATCTCTATAAGTCAAGTATATATATTATAAAAGTATTTCCAAGGCATTTTTATGGATTATCTTTTGATCATTAAATCGAGTATGGGACAGATTTGTTTTTTGAAACTAGGTTTACGGTTTCTAAGTATCTTATCTAATTGCACCAAATGAATTAACAAAATTTTACGAAAAACTTGAGATCTATTAGACTTAGATTCTCATTTGAGAACTTTAGTGTTATTCACTAATAAACAGAAAGAATGAGTTGCAAGGTTTACACTTTGATTATAGAGAATTGAACAATGTCGCTAGACGGAAAAAATAATTTTACCATGAATTGAGGATTTATTCTATTTAATTTGAGCGATACTTTCTATGACTACGATCAGTTGAAACTTTCATTAAAGGATATAGTTTAGATCATCTACATGTAAGATATGAATATTAGGGATTTCGGTCATTCTTTTCAAATTAATTAATACCTATATTATTTATAAACTTGATGGATAAAGTATTTGTAGACTATTGGGATCAATTTGTCATTTTCTTCATAGATGAAGTTTTGTAATATTCATGGTTTGAGAAAGATCACAAAAATTACTAATATATTATTTGGTGATTGCATTTGTCATTATTGCAATTTGTGAATAAAAAAACAATTAGGATCAAATGAGTTAGAATAATTATTTGATACATGAAATTGAATTTGCAACATTGGTCTTTGCATTGAAATATTTTGCAATTTTATTTTTATTCTTATGATGTTAATTATGGAATATAAATACATTTCAAAAGTTTGAAGTATTTGTTCGTACAAAACGAACAATATTTTAGGCTATGATAATGGCTTGAGTTGTGCAATTATTATGATTATGTAATTTATATCCCAGAGGAAATTTTCCTAGATCTGTTTTCCACATTTGAGAAATTAAGTATTTGATATTACAGTCTCAATATTTTGGATTAGAGCTACTAAATCAATTAGGATTTACTTAGATGGGTACCTTTGTGTGATTTTGACTTTGATGGAAATCGGGCAGAATAATCGAATTACCATAAGTTAAAAGAGTTTTGAAGGGGCATTGCATTCAATAGGTATAAAGACTTTTTGATGACATTAGATGATGTGTTGAGGTTTATTGTTTGATCATATGCTATTGATGAAGGAGATAATGCAAGAGAAACACGATAATCTGTAATTCATATATCTAGGTAATTAAAGGAATTAGAGATTAGAATTTGCTGTTAAAGATATGTTATTCTTTTAAACTTACACGAATGAGATTTAGTGCACAAGTGTTGATCTCCAATTCATTAAGATGAAATTTGTGAGAAAAAAATTTCTAAAACTTGAAATTATACTTCGAACAATGGATGTTGTTGGAAAGATCAGAACAAAAATAAGATTTTCTTAAAGTTGTCAAAAGTGTTATATAGATAATAGATAAGGGAATTTACACCTAGGAAGTCAACTAAACCATTGTGATGAAAAATGAGACTTAATCATTAATGATTTCAAAATTAACCCTAATTACTATGTCACATATGTAAAATTACTTGAATATCATATTTCTTCAACAAAACTTCAAACTATTTAGGCTACCACCGGTCCTGATCTAGACCCTAGCGGTGGCATCTCCGCTCAACTAAGGTCGAAAATTTTCGACTATGGTCGAACTTGTTTGGCTACTTCTCCCAGTTGTTTCAAATGTTTTTCAACCAGTGGCACGAAAATTTTGACCACGGTCAAAAATTTTCAATTGGGTTCGAACTGTCATTCGACTGTAGTCAAACAATTCGACTAGAGTCGAAGCCACAGGTTGAAATTTTTTATTGACATTTGACTGGCGTTTGATCATAGTCGAACATAGTCGACCATCTTCTTTGCGTCACCTCTGTTACTTTTCATTTTTTCAACTTAGTCGAAAATGTTCGACTAGGGTAGAATAAGAGGTAATTTTGGAACTCCGAAATATTCATTAAATGACATGGCAATAAAAGTCCTACTTTTGTAAATGGTTTATAAATTGTCCCTTTTTTCATCACATGTATCAAAAGAATGTTAAAATCGATAATGATAAAGATTATGAAATTTTCAATTGGAAACACCGTATTTCTTAAGATTATGCCAATGAAAGGGATTGTGAGACTTTATGTTAAAGGAAAGCTATATCTTGGTCGTAAAATTTCATTTTTATCAAGGGTAAAAGGGTCATTTGACCAAAAAGATTAAAAATATATATACATATGTTTCTCTCTCTCTCTCATCCTCTCCCCTGACTCACTCTCACTCGTCTCTCTCTCGTCGCATGGCCGAACGAATAGCAAGAGGATCAGTCGTCGCTGACCCTCGTCGCGCCCCACCACCAAGCCTAGACGATGCACGCCGCCAAACCGAGTCGACTGCCGAAGCTCTAAGGCCACCGGACTGCCGCGTTGCCGAGGAGGAGCGAAACTTAGCCATGGCTTCCATCACTCGCCGGTGAGGATTCCGGTGACGAAAAGTCGTGAAACCGGTGGCATTCAAACCCTCTCGTCATGGGCTTACTCCTGGTATATATTTCATGATCCTATTTTGCCCGGATTAAAAGTTGCCATTTTAGGGTATTTTGAGTTTTGAATTTTAGTTTTTGATCTGACCATTAGATTTTGTTTTTGTTGTTATTTTTGGAATGTACTCAAAAAATAGAGAAAATTGATATATATATTGTCTCGTTTCGCATGACACTGATCCGGTGTTAGTTTGGATCCGAACTGGTCGAATTATATGTCAAATCTAACTATTTTGGGTACTAGGAGTTCAGTAAATAAGTTTTTTTGTTAATTCGAAGCTCCGTTAAGGAGTTGATTTTTTCATAAGTGAGCGATCCAGAGCCTAGAATTGGTTCCCAACCCTCCGAACGATCGTTCAACAGCACCTTGAGGACCTAATGGCATGATATCACTATTCTAATGAGGTAGGGGTTCAATTATCAAGTTTTTATCCTTATTTTGATAAAAATGTGCATTATGACCTATTTCTTAAAATTGTCGATTTTAATAGATTTAATTGGTTTGATTGGATAATTGATAAGATTGTGTACTATTAAGATATATTGGATTGTTCTGGGATTGGATTGTATGATTTTTATGCAGGTTTAAAATTTTAGTTTTGAAAAAATATAGCTGTTATGCTGCCCGATTTTCTGTAAATTCCAGAATAATACCAAATGAGTATTAAAGTATGATTTCTTAATATACTTAATGCATGGTTATTACACACTCTATGACATATTGTACCTACCATAGGATCACGTACTTGAGTTCCATTTTAGTATCATGGTATTTAGATCGCTGGTGAGCTGCTGCAATGCTATGTTAGAGACCTAGGCCCCTGTGCAAGATTTGCTGACACACTTCTAGATAGTGTCAGGATGCTGGGTACCTCTGTTACAGAGGTATTACAGGACCGTGATGAGAGGATGAGAGTTCATGTATATACTTGGACTTGGTTTATTTTGTTGGGATTTTTGTCGTAAAAAGCAGATTTTCAATTTTACTCTTTTGAGTATAAACAACTTTTTCTTATATGAAATTATGATATTTGCTAGATTAAACTATCTTAATTGAATAGTTTATTCATCTGAAAAAAATTCCATGACTTTACATATGTATAAAGAAACAAACATGATTAAGTGTTAATTATAGGGAGACTTGTTTCTTTATTTAAGTCTAAATGAAGTAGTTTATAATCTGTAAATAAAGATGGAATACTTTATTTACTATAGGTTATAGTGTTTGTCTATCTCAACGAGAATGATGTGCCTAAAATCATTGAAGTATCTGACTTCTGATAGAAACACTAATACAACATAAACAAGTTATGTGTATTAAACTGGACCAGGTAATATAAAAAATTGGAGTATCGTAACTCAATTCTTATATTATCACAAACTAGCTTTTAGCATATAGATCTTAATCCTTGATATTTTACTGGATTTGCTTTCATAGGTTATAGCCTTTTGATTTGTTAAAAGACTAAATTCTATTAAATTAGAGGTGAATTCTGTCATATTGGAGGTTGTCCCTTATGAATTGATGGAAACATCAAATAGTTAAGGACACTATACATTAATGCCACTTTAGGTTCTTTCAAGATTCATGAAATAATTAAATCTAAGATCTTAGTATTCACTTTGTGAATTGGTTGATAATTTTGTCTAAATGGCCATTGAGAACAAAATTATCGATAACATTATTCCTTGATAGAAAGATGGTAACTTAAAGATAAATAAGTGTTGGAGGGATATTACGATAATTTCACTTATCCAACTACAACATCGTATAGGGATTATATATGTGGTATAGAATATACTAGATGGATCGATTAATCAAGGTTAGTTGATTAAATCTCTATAAAAGGCATGACACTTAATCTAAGAGTGCAGTATTGAGCCTTTAGTGGAGTGTCCCCTTTACTAATAATATTTATATAAATACCATAATAAGAATTATTATGTATTTATCATATTATTGGAGCTTAGATTATTTGGATCTATTAGGTCCCTTGTCTAGCTCAATTAAGCTTATTAATTGTTTGGTGGTATTTGTGAAATTAGTTTCATGACACTGTGTAAAATAATGATTCTACACAGAATTTGATATTTTTATAAATAAGTTTCATGAGTTGGACATATTTATAAAAATACACCCAAAGCCCAAATTGGAAAACAAGCCCAATCTTAATTAGACTAGGGTTAGCAATTTTGGGTCCCATATATATAAGATATATGAGAGAAAAAACTACATAATAACTCATACAGAGTCACACGCATAGATACAAGGAGAGAGGGAGAAAAATCGGCCAAGGCTGAGAAAGAGAGAAGAGAAAAAGTTTCCTACTATCTCACAGTCGCATCTCACATTCTGGTATTCCATAGGATCAAGAAGGTGTTATTGATCGTTTTCCAACGAAAGTTTTGACTTGGTACCCACTTACCTCATCAACCAAGAGTAAGAGCATAGACGAGAAGATCTAGGGTTGGAGGTTTGATCACCATCAATAAGGAGATCAAGGAGGAATACGCTATAAGAGGTAAACCCTAATCTCATCTCTAAGATTTTGTATCTAGATTTGATTTATGTTGTAGATGATCCTGTATATGATGCATGTGTGTTATATGGTTATGAAAACTATTTTCATGTAAAATTTTAAAACCTAAATCCACTAATTTTTCCGCTATGTTTATGATATGATCATGTATTTTCCATATCTGCATGCATGCATGATTTTCCTAAATGTTAGATCAATTTACCAACAGATTTATGATATGTACAATAATGAACATGATTACTTATAATTTTGATTACTTATCCTTATTTTGATAAAAATATGCATTATGACCTACTTCTTAAAATTGTCAATTTTAATTGATTTAATTAGTTTGATTAGATAATTGATAAGATTGTGAACTGTTCAGATATATTGGATTATTCTGGGATTGGAATGTATGGTTTTTATGCAGGTTTAAAATTTTGGTTTTGGGAAAATACAGCCGTTATGCTACCTGATTTACTATAAATCCCAGAATAATACCAAATGAGTATTAAAGCATGATTTCTTAATATACTTGATGCATGCTTATTACACACTCTATGACATATTTTACCTACCATAAAATCACATACTTGAGTTCCATTTTAGCATTACAGTATTTAGATTGCTGGCGAGTTGCTACAGTGCTAGGTGAGAGACCTAGGCCCCTGCATAGGATTTGCTGATACACCTCCGGGTAGTGTCAAGATGCTGGGTACCTCTGTTACATAGATATTACAGGACCGTGATGAAAGGATGAGAGCTCATGTATATACTTGTACTTGGTTAATTTATGATATGTATAATAATGAACATGATTATTTACGATTTTGATTACTTTGCAAACTTATTTTATAAATAGATTTTGGAAAGGTGCTAACTATGCAGGTTTGAAAAGTTACATTCATACCAAAAAGGGTAATTAAAATTCCTACTGAGCATGGGAATGCTCAGCCCTTTTTTTTCCCTTCTCAGGTGATTTATAGTACGACTTGAGCAACTTCGGGGCAGAGTAATCCAAGAAGAAATTTATCCTAATTTTGTGATGGTAATTACTTAGATACTCACCTTAGATTTGTAATAATATTTAAGGCTCATACTTTGGATTTAGCCTGTATTATCTATGAGGCCTATTAGTGATGACGATATGATGCATATTTATATTTTATTACTATTATTAATAATTTATGTCTAGTGATGATCACAAACTGTAGGAATTTATAATTTGAGCTATTTTTGTAAACTAGTTGTCGTCTTTTTTTGAAGAATTGCAGTTTCTAAAATTTACTAAAATAAATTATGAATTTCCACTTGTGAAATTTCTTTTTTGCCACTGGCCCAGAGTTTAGGTTGTGATAGAAAGATTTTTGATATCAGAGCAGAGGTTTAATTACCTCGGATGTGACACCATTAGACTAGATTGTGACTTCTTTTTCAAAAGTATTTGTAGCACTATCTCGCTAACACTTTGGCATTTTAATATAGAACTATAATGCCTCTGAAGAGATGAATACCGAGGCAAAAGCCTAGGGCTGAAACACCTCCACCAAAACAGCAAGCCTCTGACCGTCTGGCCAACTTATATAATGCTTTATGAGTATAATCGGGTCTGAGGACAGAACGAAACCCTGAGACTCGTCAGGCTAGTTTCTTCAAGGACTTCATGAATCTCAATCCATCATCATTAGATGGGAGACCTGATCCTACCGCAACTGAGAGACGGCTTAGAGATGTCAAGAGGACCTTCACAACAATTGGGATGCTTACAGAGTTCTAAGTAATATTTGCTATTTATAAGCTGACTGATGGAGCTATTAATTAGTGGGAGACAGTCAAGTTGACCCAGGACATGATTGACATAACTTGGGAAGCCTTTGAGAGATTATTCAGGAGTCATTATACTAATGTTAGTCATAGAGCTGCTATAATTAGAAAGTATGAATGGCTCAAGCAGGGTGACATGACAGTGAATGAGTGTTATGTGCAGTTTATGTAGTTGGCACAATATGCTTATGCACCCGGGACGGACCCTATCCTTTAGATTTTCAAGTTCATGGAGGCTTTGAGACCAGCCATCTTAGAGAAGATTATGACCTAACCCTTCAGCAATCTGGTTGACTTAGTTAGTGCAGCCCAAAAAGCTGAGGCTTTTCTTAATGATCGGTCAACAACGAGAGATCATTCAAGAAACAAGAGCAACGAGAGAAAAATGAACAAGAAGATCCAAGAGCAATGGCAAGGGCAAAACTCTCAGAATAGTGAGAGTCGTAACAGTAGTGACTCTTCAGGGAAAGGTCACTATGGACCTTATGGATGCTTCAATTTTGGACAGCAAGGCCACTAGAAAAAAGCTTACCCCTACTATCAACAGAGATCTCCATTGTCCCAAGGAGGATCACAGGGAAGTCAGAGTGTCTCAGTTCCTTTTCGGGGCAATCAGATGAGGTCAGTGCAAACTCATACCCAGTCTCAGGCATTCACTTCAACTCTTTATCAGCAGCCTTATGGTTCTGAGTATTAGCATCAGTATAGGCCACAAGGCTATACTCAGAATTTCTAGACTCCACAAAGTTCTGGAAACCAAGGAGGGTGTGGATGTGCCAGTACCAGTCCAGGGACTAGTAGCAGTTGCCCTGGTCAAGGAAGATGAAACAAAGAAAAGAAAAAGCTTCTGGTCAAGCTTATGTAGTTGGAAAGGTAGATAAGACTCAGGACCACACTGACAGAGGTGTTATTGATGGTATGATTCTTATTTCTTATTCTTAGGCTCTTGTCTTATTTGATACCGGTGCTTCCCATTCTTTCATCTCCATGTTGTTTGCTCAAATGTTGGGATTAGAATGTTCTATGTTGGACCATCTATTGACTTTGGAAATACCTATGGATGGAGTTACTGATGTTTCTACTATCTGTCATAGTTATCTTGTTGTGATTGATGGTAGGAAGCTACTAGCAGATTTAGTTGTGTTACCTTTGCAATAATTTAATGTGATTCTCGGGATGGATTGTTTATCCAAGTACCGAGCGACTATTAACTATTTCAACATATTAACTATTTCAACAAGAGAGTGACTCTATTTCTAAAGGATGGGCATCCTGTTGTTTACCAAACTCACTTGAATCCTTTGAAATCGAGTCCTATTCTGAAACCATACATAGGTGGAAGGAAGAAGCTAGAGTGCTATGGGAATTTATTTGCTATTGATGGTGAGATGGGAACAGTCGATCAATGCCCTTAGATATCAGTGGTTAGCGAGTTTCTAGATGTTTTTCCCAAGGAATTACTGGGGCTAACACTTGATAGCGAGATTGAATTCTGTATTGATTTGATTCCCAGGGTTCAGCCAGCTTCTATTCTAGTCTATCGCATGGCTCCAGCGGAAATGACTGAGTTGAGAAGTTAGCTAGATGATCTTTTATAAAAGGGATTCATTAGGAGTAGCACCTCTCCATGGGGTACTCCTTATTTGTTTGCTAGGAAAGATGATGGAACGTTTCGGCTCTGTGTGGATTACAGAAAACTGAATAAGCTACAGTAAAGAACAAATATCCCTTGCCAAGAATAGATGAACTGTTTGATCAACTAGGTAGATTAAGATTCTTTTCCAAGATTGATCTCTGATATGGTTATCATCAGTTAAAGATTAGAAAAGAAGACATACCGAAAACTGCATTCAAGACTCGTTACGGTCACTTTGAGTTCCTAGTTATGCCTTTTGGCTTGACTAATACTCCAGCGGCATTTATAGACCTTATGAAAAAAAATTTCAAACCTTATTTAGATCGATTTATGGTTGTCTTCATCGATGATATCTTGATCTATTCTAAAACTCGAGAAGAACATGCTAAGCACTTGAGAATTATGCTTCAAGCTTTGAGAGACCATCAACTTTATGCCAAGAGATCCAAGTGTGACTTTTGGATGACGAAAGTGAAATTCTTAGGGCATGTTATATCTCATGAAGGAATTTATGTTGACCCTTCCAGGGTCTGTTCTAGGATGGAAAAGACCAAAGAATGTAACTGAGATAAGAAGTTTCCTTGGTCTAGCAGGTTATTACCACCACTTTATTGAGAATTTCTCGAGAATTATAATACCTTTGACAAAGTTGACAAGAAAGAATGTTAAGTTTGTATGGGATGATGGTTGTGAAGTAGCTTTCATGGAATTGAAGAGGAGATTAACAACTGCACCTATTCTTACTATTCCTAATAGTAATGAACCTTATGTGATATATACCAATGCTTCTGATTCAGGATTGGGATGTGTCTTAATGCAGAATAGCAAGGTAGTAGCTTATGCTTCCCATCAGTTGAAGCCATATGACAAGAACTACCCCACTTATGATCTAGAGTTAGCAGTTGTGATCTTTACTCTTAAGATATGGAGATGCTTTCTATATGGTGTGAAGTTTGAGATTTATTCTGACCATAAGAATTTGAAGTATCTATTCACTCAATAAGACCTGAACTTAAGACAGGGAAGATGAGTTGAGTATATGAAGGACTATGTCTTCAAACTTCAGTATCATCTTAGAAAGGCTAATGATATAGCTGATGCTTTGAGTAGAAAGTCTAATAGCATGTTTTCTTCATTGATACTAGAAGATTGGAAGAATTCGGTTACCATTGGTGATTACAACTTGGAGTATAGTGAAAATAAGATGACTGCTAGTATCAGCAACATTGTGGCTACACCATCATTCATCCAGATAGCACAGCAAAGTCAATGGCAAGATCAAGAATTGAGAGCAGTCTGGAACCAACTTCAGAATGGTGTGTAGTTAAATGGTTGGAGTACCAATAAAGAAGGGTTTGTGCTTTTCAATGGAAGGCTAGCTGTAGCCAATGACCCTTATATTAGAGAAACTATTCTGACTGAGGCTCACAAGTCTAAGTTCACAGTATATCCTAGTAGCACTAAGATGTACCATGATCTAAAGAGGCAGTACTGGTGGAAAGGCATGAAACGAGAGGTAGCTACTTTTGTGGCTAAGTGTATGACTTGTCCGCAAGTCAAGGCAGAACACCAGAAGCCAGCTAGACTACTTCATCCTTCACCTATTCCGGAATGGAAATGGGATAAAATCACCACAGATTTTGTAACAGGACTACCAAAGACTCAAAGAAAGAATGACGCTATTTGGGTGATAGTTGATCGGATGACAAAGACCGCACACTTCATACTGATCAGAATTGACTTTTCATTCACCCTACTTAGTCGTCTTTATGTGAATAATATTGTTCGCTTATATGGGGTACCATCAAGCATAGTTTCTGACAGAGATCCAATATTTATATCAAAATTCTGGAGAGCTTTACAGAGAGCTTTGGGAACAGAACTGAATCTTAGTACAACTCATCATTCTTAGACAGATGGCCAATCTGAGAGAATTATACAGATCCTAGAGGATATGCTATGCTCATGTATACTAGATTTTGGTGGAAGCTGAGATGATCACCTGTCATTAGTAGAGTTTGTTTACAACAATAGCTACCAAACTAGTCTTGGTATGGCTCCATATGAGGTACTATATGGGAGACCCCGTAGATCACCTTTCTGTTGGGCTAATGCAGAGGAGTGTGTTACTCTTGGGCCTGAGCTAGTATAAGAGACTACCGAGAAGGTTAACAAGATCAGAGAGAGACTCAAGGTTGTTCAAAGATGTAAGGTAGAGTTTGACATTGGTGACAGGATATTCTTGAAAGTTATGCCAATGCGTGGAATCATAAAACTTGGAGTTAAAGGGAAGTTAACTCCAAGGTATATTGGGCCATTCGAAATTACTGAAAGAATTGGGCCTGCTGCTTATCGTCTGGACCTGCTATTGTAGTTGGGTCGAGTACACAATGTATTCCATATTTTAATGCTCAAGAAGTACATATCTGACCCATCTCAAGTTGTGTAGTATATAGAAGTACCTATCTAAGAGATTGTGACTTATGAATAGCAACCAATTCGAATACTAGGGAGAGAGCTTAAGGTACTTCATAATAGAGAGATACCACTTGTCAAGGTTCTTTGGTTAGACTACAAAGAAGAAGAAGCAACTTAGGAACTTGAGACCGAGATGTATGAAAAGTATCCTCATTTTTTTAACTTTGAACTTGAGGTTGTACTTTGATTTATGTCTTGTACTTTGAATTTCGGGATGAAATTCCTCTAAGGAAGGGAGAATATAAAATCTTGTTTTTATCAAGGGTAAAAAGGTCATTTGACCAAAAATTTAAAAAAAAATTTATATATATACATATGTTTCTCTCTCTCTCGTCCTTTCCCCCGACTTACTCTCACCCTCTCGTCACTCTCTCGTCGCACGGCCGAACAGACAGCAACAGGACCAGCTACCGCCGGCCCTTGTCACGCCCCACCACTGAGCCCAGATGACGTGTGCCACCCAGCCAAAGCTTTGAGTCTGCTGGACCACTGTGTGGATTCCAGTGATGAAAAGTCGTGAAACCGGTGCTATTCGAACCCTCTCGTCATGGGCTTTCTCCTGGTACATATTTCACGATCCTGTTTTGCCCAGATTGAAAGTTGTTATTTTATGGTATTTTGAGTTTCAAATTTCAGTTTCCGATCCGACTATTAGATTTTCTTTTGTTGTCATTTTTGGAATTTACTCAGAAAATAGAGAAGTTTGATATATATATTGACTATATTTGGTTATCGACATGAAAAATCATATCTAACAGCTTAGATTTTATCTCATTTTGCATGACACCGATCCGGTGTTGGCCTGAATCTGAATTAGTCAAATCATATATTTAATCTAGCTATTTTGAGTGCTAGGAGTTCAGTAAAGAGGTTTGTTTGTTGATTCAAAGCTCCGTTGAGGAGTTGCTTATTTCACAAATGAGCGATCGAGGGCTTGGAATTGGTTCTCGATCCTCCGAGCGATCGCTCAAGGGCACCTTGAGGACCCATTGGCATGATATCACTATTCTAGTAAGGTAGGAGTTCAATTACCGAGTTTTTTTCCTTATTTCGATAAAAATGTGCATTATGGCCTATTTCTTAAAATTGTCGATTTTAATTGATTTAATTGATTTCATTGGATAATTGAAAAGATTGTGAACTGTTGAGATGTATTGGATTATTCTGGGATTAGATTGTATGGTTTTTATAGAGGTTTAAAATTTTGGTTTTGGGAAAATACAGCGGTTATGCTGACCGATTTTCTATAAATCCTAGAATAATACCAAATGAGTATTAAAGCATAATTTCTTAATATACTTGATGCATGGTTATTACACACTCTATGACATATTGTACCTATGATAAGATCACGTACTTGAGTTCTATTTTAGCATCAAGGTATTTAGATCGCTGGCGAGTTGCTACAGTGCTAGGTGAGAGACCTAGGCCCCTGCGCAGGATTTACTGACATATCTCCGGGTAGTGTCAGGATGCTGGGTACCTCTGTTACAGAGGTATTACAGCACCGTGATGAGAAGATGAGAGCTCATGTATATACTTGTACTTGGTTGATTTATGATATTTATAATAATGAACATGATTACTTATGATCTTGATTACTTTGCAAACTTATTTTATAAATGGATCTTGGAAAAGTGCTAACTATGTAGGTTTGAAAAGTTGCACTCATACCAAAAAGAGTAATTGAAATTCCTACTGAGCATGTGAATGCTCACCCCTTTCTTTCCCTTCTCCGGTGATTTACAGTACGACTTGAGCAACTCCGGGGCAGAGTAATCCAAGCTGAAGTTTATCCTAATTTTGTGATGGTAATTACTTGGATACTCACCTTAGATTTGTAATAATATTTAAGGCTCATACTTTAGATTTAGCCTGTATTATCTATGATGCCTTCTGGTGATGACGATGCGATATATATTTATGTTTTATTACTATTATTAATAGTTTATGTCTAGTGATGATCACAAACTGTGGGAATTTATAATTTGGACTATTTTTGTAAATTAGTTGTTGTCTTTTTTTAAGAATTGCAGTTTCGAAAATTTTCTAAAATAAATTATGAATTTCCACTTGTGAAATTCCTTTTCTACCACTGATATAGGGTTTGGGTCGTGACATCGATACTAAGAAAATATTTGACCTATAGATTGGCTTTACCCCTGAGAATTTATGAGTAAGATAATGTTTTATATGGAGAAAATATTTAGTTAATATATCACATGTCTTAGGTTTTCAGCTTCTCTCATTGCGAAAGGACCTCTGATATGATGAACATTATATTCGAATCTAGAGAAAAGAGGAGAAAGAGTAGCAAAAAAGTTTAATTCGGTCAAGTTTTCTTTGGAGAAACCATTCAATAGAATAGGCTACTTAGGAATGTGAAGTTGAGATTAGAACTAATTTTCAAACTTATTCAATAGGTTTTAATTTCAAGCACGGAATTATTTTAAGGGGTAGAAAATTGTGATATCAAGACCATGTCATAGAATAAAAATTATTTTATATGTATTTCAAGTCTATGATTTTAGGAATTGAATAGTTATACACAAACAAATCTTATGAATATGATTGCAGTGAAATCTTCCTCACATGAAAGCCAAGTTGTACTACATGCCTAAGAAAGAATAATTTATTTAATTATATTTTTTAATTTCATACATATAATTTGTTATATTTGATATATATTTTATTGTTTGGATTTATTTTTGGGCTCTAAATATTTTGTTTTAATAGTAGTCCAGTAAGTAAATTTTGACTCCAAAATATAATAATTAAGATATATTTTATATACGAGCACTCTTTATATAGGAGAAAAAAAAGGGAAGTTTCTATTATATAAATAAATAATCGTATTGTATAATAAGATATATTCACGTTTATATCTATACAAATGTGTAGAAGAATTTGAGCGGTAATATTTGTATGGTTATTTCTATTACATATATATATATATATTAGCTTATCTTATTATGTATATATATATTTATTTCTGATTGAAAATTTTGACTATGCACTTTAATTTGCGTATATATATAGTAAACCATTTAAAAATGGTAAAAAAAATAAATAATAAAAACCAAGGTCAGTCGTGTGATCATCAAATACTCTCTATATAACATATGGATATTTACACCTGCGAGGATATTAAAGCAAGAATTACTATTGTTCAGCATATTATATATGGGTCATGTTTTTAGTTTTCATTAATGGGTACTTTCATTTGAACTATTGGATTTTGATCTTATGGTTATGATAATATTAGTAATTTTATCAAAAGAAAGAGTCTAATTAATACATATATAAATATAGAAAGTTATTTATGACTTAAAAAATTGGCAACCTATATGTGACCTATGAGTTAGAATTTTTTTTTTCCAATCTCTTTTCCATTTTTTTTTTTTTTTTGTTCATTCTACTGTTAATTTTTATTTAAAAAAAACAACTAACCATGTATATATATAGATATTTTTTTTCTAAAGAACTAACTGTATATATATAATTTTTCATTAAAAAACCATTCCTTCTTTTTTATAATTTCAAAACTAACATTATATATCCTCTCAAAAAAAAACTAACGTTAGGTTTATTCTAAAAAAAACAACCAACCATTAATATAAAACTATTAAATACTATTTTTTAACAAAAAGTTTTCCTAAAAAAACCATTCCTTCTTTTTTTATAATTTCAAAACTAGCGTTATACCCTTTCAAAAAAAAAAAACTAACGTTATATCTCATTTTAAAAAAACTAACGTTATTTATATTCTCATAAAAATTACTTATTCTTATTAGTAGTATAATACGTTCAGACTAAATACAATTTAAAAAAATAAACTTATAAGTTAAAATTAAAAAAGAAAAGAAATTGAAAAAAGAAAAAAATTTGAATGAAACATTAATTAATGGAATAACAGAAATAGATGAAATTACTTGCTATTGTCGGTCATATTCAAGTTGATCAATCTTACTTATAGAAATCTATAGAGCAAAAATAAAAATCTATATTGAAACATAAACAGTTACATATATATATATATGTATGGTGAGATTTTAATGAAAATTTTTATTTTTGCTATGAGTATTCTAATTTGAGCAATTAGATTTTGATCTAATGGTTATTATAATATTAGTAATTTTACTAAAAAAATCTAATCTAATTAAAATTTACATAAATAAAGAAAGTTATGTATGGCTTCAAAATGGGTAATCTGCCTCCTATGACCCGATTAGTTAGACAATTATTTCTTTTTTCAATTCGTTTTCTATTATCTTTTTGTTTTCATTTCCATCCTAATATTCTATTCTCATTCCCTCTCGTTCCTTTCCTCTCAAGTATAAATTCTCTTTCGTTTGTGTCATGTATTAGTACCTATTTCACGCATGGATGCAAATGGGAATATCGAAGAGAACTTTGATTCTTATATATATATATATATAATCTTAAAATTAGAGTTGTATCTTACCGGGAAAAAAAATACTAGAGTCTATCCATTCAAAAAAAAAATAGTCGTAGAAACCTTAAAAAAAGAAAACAGTCGTATACATATATGTACATATGAAAGCACAAATTAGGGTCATACATATGAAAGCAATAAAGAGATTCACTTGATTTTTTCTTAATAATTATTTTTAAGGGAGATTCTTTTTTGATAATTTCATAACCAATTAAGCCTTATGCAAGAAATAATAAGTATTAATATTTTTTTACAAAACTTTTTCCTTAAAAAACTCATTCTAATTTTTTTTTCTTAGAAAGTCATTCCAACAACTTATCAACTTATTCCTACCTCAATGAAAATTGGAATGCATGTAAGGGATGTCCTAAAAGAATTAGAATAGAACAGTTGTAGGTAATATTAACTTGTTATTACAAATTATTTTCAAATTAATTAAAAATACTTATTTATGGAGAAAAGAATAAAAAACTCTATTAAAAATGTCACGACCCAAATCCCGGGATAGTGACAAAAGGGGAATTTCACTAAAATTGGAAATTCTTTTTTTTTTTTTTTGAATTCTAACTAGTGGACTTATCCCACAGTTTATAGTCACCAATAAAATCAAACTGAAAAATTATAAGAAAAATCAAATTTCAAATATAAACTAAACATCACCATTCACACCTTAACATCAAGCTAGTATGACATATATAGTTACAGATATTTTTAAAATAATACATTTAACATGAATGCTAGCAATATCTAATAATTTAACAAGACTTAAACATAAGTCTTAAATTCACACTCCTAGCATTACTAAATCACAAATTACGAATAAAAGATATCTTCTTATTCTGCTTTTTGATCGTCAATGTTACATTGGACACCACCTGTGGAGAAAGTAGAGAGGGTGAGCATAAACACCCAGTAGGTTAACCAATTTCTCTTTTTGGGAAAGTCTTTTATAAATCTCAAAACATCTGTATGGTTAGTAGTACTTGAAACCAATTCTATAAATATTAAGGATTTAAATCATTTACAGAAAACTATACTAAAACTAAAACTAGATATTCAGGTCAAAACATATAAAAGTTTTAATTAAAATAAGCATAATGCGCATCGCATAAATGAACACATCACATGAGCTCTCATCCTCTCATCACAACTAGAGCAACTTATACTACATGTATTGAGTGCTCTCTGTCTGACATCTATCTCTAGAAACCTGAGGGATACCTATGTGTCTAATCTTACCAAACCAGAGGGGCACCGAAAGCCCACGCCTACCGAATAGAGATAGTCAGAAAACAAACCCCACGCGAGTTTACAGGCTCTCACCGAAGGCTGGTGTACTAGTCCACCTACTACAACATCGTGATGTCTAAGATGACTTTCATGCATGATCATATGAAATGTGCAATATTTGGAGTCTCAAACAACCATACAGTAGTTTAACATTTTCGACATGCTCTGATTTTTAATTAAAAATCCATTTTGCACTTAAAAATCCAAAAGTACAGTTTTTATGGTTTTACTAAATTCTAAATATAAAACTTGTATAAAATCATATATAAAAATATCTAGAGCAGTCTACAATGTTTCACAAATTCATAGTTCATTTAAATAACTATTCAAATAATTCAATTTAATAAAATCACGAAATTTTATTTTTCAGAATAAATTCCAATTTTAATGAAAATAATAGAAAACAAGGAAATTGAATCCCTACCTCGAAATAGTACTTATGCTGAACTAATGACACTCGAAAGATCCTCAATTGATGACCGGGTTATTCGGACAGTTGTTTTCGAATCTCGTCACGTTCATTTGAAAAGTTGACTTTTCAAACGGAGTCTCGGATTGAGAAACAGAGGTCATCACTAAATTCAGGACACTCAAAAACGTTGGTTTAGATATAAAGTTTGTCGAAAATGGGTCCCGGTACAAAACTGGCCCGTGGCACGCAAAACGGTGCAAATCACGAGCTATATTCTCGATTTTCGTGCCACTTCAGAAAATCGTGTTATTTTATATCAAAGTTCATGTCCTGACCTCACTGAGTCCAAATTCGAAATCAGAAATCAGTTTCGAGGTTCTGAACATTAAATGGGCTCAAAAATCCGAAAATTAAAATATCACCTTTTGAAAATAATTAGAAAATACCACATTTTCATCTCGATAATTAACGATCTTTCGATTATCGTTTTAACACTTTAAAATCATGAGATTTCATGTTTCAAATTCTTCTTTCATGTGGTAAAATTTTATCGGGATAAATAACTCAATTACAAAATAATTACAAAAATACCACAAATTAAATATTAAAATATTACTACAGTAGTCAACTTCTCACTAGAGTCGAGTTGGAGGCCAAGAGTGATCGGAAATGAAAGCTAAAGTTGAGATGAGTCCAACGGTGGTGGTGCTGAGGTGATCAGACGTCAGAGGAGGAAACCGCGGGTAAAAAACCGATCCGATGGCGCTAACTTCAGGCGATCTTTTCTTCGGCGAGGAGCGGTGGTAATACCTGGCGCTGATTCGTCGGCATCTTCCAGTCACGGTGCGCAGGCGTGTCGGACACGGCGGCGGCTGATGGCTCGGCGAATGAACAGCAACCGAGATGTGGTTTCGGGGGACTTCCATGGAGAAGAAAGAAGAAAATGGGGGTTTTTATACAATTTTTGGAAACTGTAGCAGTGGGATACGTGGTGCAATCTGATTCGATTGAGAAAAAGTTTTTAAAATTTCACTTTGGCCACAATTTGAAAAAGATTCTTTCACTTTAGTCCTTCCTTAATTAAACTTTTGTCCCTAGTTTGTAATTTCTTTTTCACTTTTGCCCTAAATGCACCTAGACTTAATCTTGTCTAGATTCAACACCAATACTTTTATTTAAAATAATTCAAAAATAGAAAATTACCAAAATACCCTTGAAGTAAAAATACTTAATTACCCTTATAAAATTTAGGATTTTACAAAAAACTCCCCCATATATGCATATATATTATCTTTAATAATATTTTATGTACACGTTTACTAATATATATAAATTATAATAAGAAAAAAGATAAGTGCGTGTTTAAGGTTTGGATTATATAAGATATGATATATGTTAATTAAAAAAAGTTGTAAGGAACGGTTTTACTATTATTTTGGAATACTTATTAGTATAAATAATGATTTATAGGAAATTATAATATATATATATATATATATATCATATTATATTTAATGTGTGTCTTGTGCCATACGTTTTGAGTTCACAGGTTAGTATTTATGTATCTGTATATATAGATATTAAGCTATTAAAATATATATATATATATATATATATATATATATATATATATAAAAGATAAGTTTATGTGACCCATTCTACTATTTATAAAGTATATATAATGAAGAATTGTTTATATATATTCGTATTTATATATTTTTATTTATGTATATTTTAATATATCTATATATATAGATATATAATAAAAGGGTTCCAAAAAAAATTAAAAGTTTTTGTATATATATTATAACATTTAAATAAGCATTTAAAGTTATTGAAATGCGGACAGGTATATGTATTAAATAAATAACAACATATAAACTCCAAAAACGTTAAAAATAATTGGCTAAAAATAAATAGTTTACGTGTAACCCTAGTAATTAGAAATTCAAGCCTATTGTATATTCTCATCTAAAATACAAAGAAGCTTCCTTTTAAATTTTTCTCTCTTTCTCTCATAATTGCCAAGAATATTTGCAATTTCAATAATTATCTTAGCTTTCTTCAATTTTTAAGAAAGTAAATCTTTTAATACTCTCTTTTCTTTAAGATTGTAATGTTTACGCTTTTAGATCATATTTCAAGTTATAATATCTCAGGTTAGAAAATTATTTAGAGTCTAAAATTTATATGAGATATTATGTTTGATTAATATAAATTTTTACGTTCATATCTTAATCCTATAATTCTATATAATTCTTTAATATATACTGATCATTATCTAAGAAAACCTGATAAATAAACTTCATTAATATTATTCTGTCATTTCAAAAGATAAACAATTAAGGTTTTAGTTGCAATTTTAAAACTTATTTATTTATATATCAAATTATGTTTTGGAAAGTTTTATGGTCATAGTGGTTTATTTCGATTTGTTATTAAATTTTCAATATTTGTTGTTTTGAATATCAATGAATCTAACATATTTAATATTTTTGTTTAATACTCTTCAAATCCTATGCTATTGATATTATTTTGATTTGAAATTTTTAATGGATATTAATATATATGTTACGAGAGTCTCAATATATTTTCTTGAATTTTGGAAGGATATATAATTAATAATATATTTCGTAATCTAAATTAGTTTTCTGATTTTGGTGTTGATATGACTTCTGATGTAGAATTATATGAATTTAAAGTGTTATTTAATGGTCTATTTTGGGATCCCCAAGTTTTGTACATGTTTTTGTTACTATATTAATAATATCATTTTAAATTTTCAGGATCGTTTAATTTAAGAAACATTTTATTAAATTCTGGATTTGTCTACCGGTCATAAGTTTAACTGTTTTATTAGGCCTTTGGATTTAAAATTAGAAATAAAATATGCAAAAATTTATTTATTAAATTCTAATATTTTTTCTGTATCTTTGTCTAGATATCCTAATGAGCTATGCAAGGTGTTATAATAAATAAATTTATATATTTGAATCTAAAATCTCTTACGTATGCATTGTTCCCTGAATTTTACAGATTTGGCTATGTTGTGAAAACGATTTTATGATTTATATTGTGGTTATTTTCAGACATATAAAATATGTTTCTTATGAAAAATTATGTAATGAATATTATCACATGATAGATGAGAAAAATGGTTAAAAAAGAGGCACTTGGGTTCAATAAAGTTGATTGTGTGGTATTTCACTACAAATATTATAAGAAAGTTTTTTTAAGGACTTAGAGGTAAGTAAATCTGACCCTATATGTTTATGTGTAAATTTATGTGCTATTATGTGATGCAATTATGACTTTTATGATATGTTGTTATATAGTCTATATTATTAATTTGCACTAAGTATAATAATTATATTATGTGCATCTATAAGCATTGAAAGAAAGATTATAATTTAAAAAAAATGATTTTCAAAAGCATTATAAATCCTAAATTATGCTTAAAAGAAGAATATTTTTCTTAAAGTGTTTGTTAAGTTCTTGAAAGAAATATGGGCAGCCTTCACTGATTGACCTATAATCACTTTGTTAAGAATGAATCTTTAAACTACAATGTGTGAAATACCCTATATTATATGTATTCTATATTTTGGCAAACTAAGAGGATGGTTCCATAATTTTGAACATATTGTTATGTATGTGTGTACGTGTGTATGTATGTGTGTGCAGTCAATAACTATACTCACTCCATACTATTCTTTATAATATGATAATTACATGAAATCCGAATAGCTATAAAATCACATATGCTTGTCATGACAATATGTTTATAGCCCATTACTTCTGATAGACGTGGCTTTACACTGTGTTAAGCTCAAATATGAAAGTTTTATAAAATGAAAAAGTTTATGAGCACTTTTCAAAGAAAGAATACATAGTTATGGTTCTAAAGTGCACTATTCATGAAATATGATATTTATTATATGTATGAGATTTACTTATTAGACATAAGTTCATTCTATTCTTTCAAGTAATTTTCAAATGGGAAACTGGAGACTGGCTGATGGTGATAGAGGATCCCATATGGCATAAAGTGAAAATGAACAAGTTTACACTTTCAAAACGTATAACATTGGAATTTTAATAATATTAAGATTTATGAAATCTAAGTTTTGTTTTAAAAAGCTTTTCAATAATAAGAAGTATAACATTTTCTAGTTTAGATATATACCTAAATTAGGAGATGTTATAGATGATATCAGAGTTGGAAGTCCAACCATGAGTCTGGCAAATGAGGATGTCGTACACCTAAAGTAAGGATGATTGTGATAGTCAAAATCCTTTGAGCTAAATCCACTTGAGCCCAAACACTAGCAAAAAGGGATAAGGCAAAAAAGGGTAAATTGCACAGACCTAAATCACCTAGAGAAGGTGATAGATAATAATTTATAAGTAAGAATCCACCTCTAAATATTATGAAGCCTTTTGAGGTGAAACCCAAGAATAAACCTGTGCTGGCTTAAGCTCAAAGTAGATAATATTATACCAAGTGGAGGGTATGTTACATGGATTGTATTCAGATAATCTTTGGTGGGTTAGTTTGTTACAAATAAAAGATTAAAAGGAAAAAGAAAAAAAAAACAAAAAAGTCAATTTGGTGAGGAATTATATCTTTACTTCTATTTCTTTTCAACATTGGAGACAATGTTGATTTTGAGTTTAGGGGTAAAGTTTATGTTTTTATGTTTTTATTATAATCCATTTTATATTAAAAAAGATCAATCAAAAAATCAAAAAGAAAAAAGAAAGAATAAAAGATTGTGATTGGTTTTGTGTTTTTAGTGAATAAGCTTGTTGTAGAAATATTTGAAGGAAGAAGAGTGACATAATGGAGGGTTAGTAAGTGAAATTTCTCTTAGGAATCATGCAAGATCCTTGAACTGTAATGCATGCCTAGAGTGATCCGAGTTGAAATTTCTCCTAGGAATCATATCATTCTCTTCTATCCTTAACCTCGATCTTACATTACAAGTCTTGAAATACCTTTTAAGCTTTGATGATACTATAACCTATATTAATAGAGAGTGATACAAGAAATAGGCTTATAGTAGTTTTAACATGCCTTTTATGTAGATCACTCATAGTTTCCTAATCACATAAGTCTCTCAGGAGTTTATTTGGTTGAGTGAGATTGATTATACATACACTAATATATTACAAGTCTTGAATGAAGTGAAATTGATGCTTGATGTTGAAATTCTAGATAATCTTAACGTATGCATTTTTTTTAGCATGGAAATTTTATGACTTTAGAGATACTTGCATTATTATTGATTTGATATAAAACTCATACTTTGTCGTTTATCTTTTTGTACTTGATTTGTGTTTTGCTCTTACTTTCATTTACCTTGCTTTAGGATAAGCAAATATTTGAGTTTGTGCATATTTGATGAGGAGGTTATTTACTAATAAATCAAGTAATTTTGATTCAAATATTTTTGAGTTTTCAAGGATTTTTGTTAGATTGATGTTATTTTATAATTTCATTGTAAGAGAACGAGAAAATAAGACAGTACAATTTTGGCATCAAAATGAAGAAATTTTTAAGTTGAATACAACCTAAAACTAGAAAGGTTGCGTGGCCGTACAACACCACTTGCACAGCTAGGTGATGTTGATCATTAGAGCTCGCCAACGTTCGAGAGCATTGTGTAATCGTGCAAGCTCATTGCATGATCATGCGACTACCCTTTTTTGCTCTACATAGTTTCAAGTGCTAATTTCAACCCTTAATTGGATTCAGGATGGATAGACAGATGTTGTTTATTTTGAGAGTACTTTAAATATGCTACTAAGAACCCCAGATTGGTGTGGAGAATTGGAAAGAAAATACAAAAAAAGCCACCTAAATTTCCAACGAGATAAAGCTTGGAGTAAGAGATTTCTTGAAGAAAACTTAGAAGAAATTCTTGAAGATTTGAAGACTTAAACCTCATCTCTGAAAAGTTTTTCTTTTCCTATCTTTACCCTAATCTTTATAGAAACTTTTATTTGGAATATTTTGTGATATATTTAGATTTATAAAACTTTTTTGATGAGATTAATCATGTATTCTACTATGTTTGGTTAAATTTTCTATTCTTGGACTTGATATATCTTTTTTACATTTTATGTAGATTATTTTGATAATTTTTGGTCTAACTTTTCATTTTTAGTTCATTTATATCTCTTTACTTAATCATTCTACTAATATAAGTACATGATATAACTGAATATGATTTTATATATATACATATAAATATATTTGTATATTATACAATTAAATTTAAATAGTTAATTTACCCTCACAGTTGACACTTTTACCTGTAAATTTTGACTACTAATATGTTAATATATATCATTTATTATATTATAAAGTGCATCATACATGGCAAAAAAAAAATCTAGATCAGTTGACACAAGTGTACCATATGTATTGCCAAATTATTTACCACCAACTTGCCATGTGATCTTATACCTTATTATCGACGTCATAATCTACATGTAATAACTATGATTAGGCCCCATCTTATTCTCTCGCACAATAGATATCTATTTTATATACATCATTTACGTAGGTAAACTATTATTTAACCATAAAAAAGAAATATGTAGGCAAATATATTTCTCTACATAGTATTGCTCATACATTTTGATACGTTTTAAATGCATGTAGATAACTTTTTTCCCCACATATTTTACTCTATTACCTATACAAATATGAGTAAGACCCCTATTTCTTGCAATAACTGAAGAAGAAAAAACTATTTTATTATTTTCTTATTCTAGAATGGAATTTAATATGTTATATATGTATTTGTAGTTTAGAGATTATATCTTAAACGCATTCAATCTCAAGATTTTTGAATCTAACACGGGATTGAATTGCTACGGAGTATAGTCTCCTTTGCTTGAATTCAATGCCAAACATCAACATATAGGAGCTTATTAATTTGTTTCCTCCACAATGGGTTTCCCAAAGTTTATCTGTGAAATTATATGAGGAAACCATAATATTAATTTTCTATGACCATTTACCATCTATTTATAATGGAGCATAGGAGAAAACCTAGTTCACTCAAAACTTAAATAAAAGAATTCCAATTCCAATGGTATTTTATAATGGCTCAAACATAGTATGCCACGAAAATATATTGTACTTAATTCTAATTAGCTCTTAATTGATTGGAGCTAATACATATGTAATTGTCTATTCCACTAAAGTTCCATAAATGCACTCTTCAAATAAAGAAAATTCAAGCCCTTTAACAATAAAATACATGGATATATATTCTCATGAAAATTAAATACCAGTAATTAGAGCTAATAAGTGCAATTATTATTTTTTCCTCTAATTATTTTATTACTTGAAACCTCACATATGCCTAATAGATGATTTGACTTTGTGAATAAAATCATAATTCAATAAACAAGTTTATTGAGTAATTCACTCTAAGATTTAATTATCTAAGTATTTGTGACTACGTAAAGTGATATTTAGTATTTGAATAGTAGAGTAATGATTTTCATGTCTACAAAATAGATATTGTCCACATCCACATGAATATATTACCAAGCTATTGAGAATAAGTCTTTTCTTTTATGTTGTTGATAAGTATATTTTATATTTATCTTTACTATCCTTTCTGTTTAAGAATTATTTGTCTTTTAACTTTTTTCACTTGTTTTATTGTTTTTAATGCATATTTCAAGTGAGGAGCCATTAAGCAGAGAATATTGAATTTTGGAGCTAAATAAAAGTTAAACCGAGTCAAATTTCTATCAAACGCGCAGTGCAGAGTGTGGAGGTGAACAAAAGATTTCTTAGTCAAAAGATCTAGAGCAAAGCTGGCATCAAGAAGTGGCGACATAGCGTTACACTGGCAAACACAGCGCAGAATTGCCAGGAAGTTGGTGCTATAGCGTCAGAAATTATTGCCGCGATGCCATAATTTCCAGGAGTTGGCACCGTAGAACCAAAAACTAGCACTGCAGCACCATTCCTGCAATGCTGTGGCACCATGTCATGGTACTACAACGTCATGCCATGGAGAAGTCTAGGGTTGCAATGCCAGACCCTAGAGAAATTGGCACTACAGTGCCATATTTCGACACTGTAGTGCCCGTTCTAACCCCTACCTCATAACCAGTCTAGTGCTGGAGTGCCAAAAAGTGTAGAATAGGTTGTATAAATCCTGGATTTGATTCGTAAACCTCTTCTATTTAATTCTTCTTTCACTCCATCTGAAAAGGGGATGAAAAACCTCAGTTGCCAAGGGTTCTTAGAGCATTTCTGAGGGAGAAACAATACCAAAGAAGGAGATTAAAGTCCAAGAAATCAAATTAGAAGCTTTAAAAGAGTTTTTCTTTCCTCTTACTCTTGTTTTTCTCTTCTATTTTTTGCAAATAAGTATATATCGACCTTATTATATTTGTTGCCATTCATTTTGTATGAATATGAGTTAAACTTGATTTTAAGGGAGGCAATTGAACCTCTAATGTAATCTAACTATTTTGTTTTCCTTAATTGTTCTTGATATTCATTGTTAAGCTGGTTGTTATATCTTGAGTTTAATGCATCTATTTTCTTAGTCATTAAATAGAGTTGTCAAGTGAAACCTTTAGTATTAGAAATAGCCCAATAGTTATACTCAATAATAGTCAAATAAAATATATAAATATTCTATTTATTCAAAGGGATTAGATAAATATCCTTAATTGTTTAAAGATAAATATAAGATTTTATAAATGACACTTGATTAAATCATATTTCACTTGGTTATGGTTGGTATATCAAATATAAATACCCGAATATCCAACCAATGTAAATACTTAGGTGAATTCATCACTCCCAATTGAAATAGAAGGAGCTGACAACTCTTGTTTAGATCTATTGTTCAATATTTATCTTATAGGTTGTGAACTAATTTGGACTAGATAAAAACAATAATATTTCTCCAAAAACTATATTTTTATGTGAATAATTCTTTATTATCTTACATATCATCTGGGAGCATTAACAAATTTAATTCAGAATAAAATATTACACTATAAAGATAATATGAATTAGCTAGAAAAAAAATAATGTCTTTATATTAAACTTGGATTATTTTTATATGAAAACTAAATGCCTTCAAAAAACTGTTTTCAATAATCTCTCATTTGTCTTAAAGTAAGTGAGACATATCTCTAAATTCTAAACTTTTTAGATGTTTGTCAAAACTCTTTTTAGATAGTATTTTTGTAATAAGCAAATCTACTAGGTCATTTCCCCTATCCCTCCCCCACTTTCCCTTCCGAAAAAAAAAAATCCACTAAGTTATTTGTTGACATTATATTTCATAATATCATGTCTCCTCTTTGCACGATTTCTTACTAAGTAATATTTTCTTTCTATACATTTTCCCCTCTTCTTGCTTCTGGATTCTTCAGACTTAGTAGCTAAATTCTTTGTTGTCACAATAAAATGTGATCAGCATATCAGTAGTAGGAATCCCTTCTAGATCAATTAGGAACATGAGGAGCCAAACCACTTTACAAGCCCCTATATAATCAGTTTTCATAGTGGAATCAAAAATATATAATTACTTGACACTCCTTCCAACTACAGATCTGCCACCAAGAGTAATCTGTCATTCTCTTGAAATACTTAAGTATATGTTTTAGTTCTTCTCTAAAGTATATAAGCATATAATCTGTCATTCTCTTGAAATACTTAAGTGTATACTTTACTGCAATCCAATATTCAGTTCTTTATTTTGATTGGTAACAGATAATAAATCCTACTACATAATGTATACGAGGTCTTGAATATATGCTTTAATACATAATATATATGAGGGCTCGTACACAGCGTCATATATATGAGACTTCAAGCTGCACATGCATAAGATTCAGTTTCATGTATTCTTCTTCCTGGTCAATTTTTCACATCTCATTTTTTATATCAGTACAACGTGGAAAGAAATTGATATTTTACGTTGCTTAAAAAGTAATGCCATAGAGTAGAGATACGATATTGCTTAAAAAGCAACTCATGAGGTTATGACGTTACTTTTTAAGTGACATCACACCCACACAACGTCACTTTAAAAGTAACGTCATATGTGCATAATCATGGTTTCTAATATAAAAGCATGTATTTCTCTCTTTTCAATCTCATGACGGCGGTAGCTCAATTAACTAAATAAGATAAGATATTACATATTTGTAATAAGTAGCCAAATATGATAGAAATTTCCATAAAGAAATGATAGAATTTAGTGACTATAGTTTATCTTGTACTTGGTAATAATTTCTTAGGTTTAAGGTTCGTTTTGTTGATTTATCTAATGTTATGATATTAAAATTTGTATCTAGGCATCTCTATTTAGAACAGGAGTGGAAAAGAAAAAAGAGAGGTTATAATAATTTGTATTTCACTTATTATTCTTTATCAATTGTGTTGATTGTATAGAATTATAACTGTCAAAAATAAAGAGACTTTTTTTCCTAACAAAATGTGAAACTCAAAGGATGATTTATGTATTCTTTTCCTCATAAGATTGTGTCTTCTCTTCTTCTTTTTTTTTTCTTTTTTGGGATATTCCACTCATAAAATGTGGATTTCAATAATATATAACTAGAATAGAAAAGTTAAAATATAATTTACCTAATAATTAATTAGAAAATGAGCGTGTGCCGATTGAGACTAACCCAATTAGTCTAGCATTTTTGATTGTGTGTGTTAGTACATGGGAGAGAAAGGGTTCGAATTAGTTAGGCATTATTTTTTGGTAAATGGTACCGAGAAGGAAACTTAGAAAGCTACAAGAAACATGAAATTAGAAGATCCTCTAGTAATTAATTAAAT
This sequence comes from Parasponia andersonii, assembly GCA_002914805.1. Classification (NCBI taxonomy): domain Eukaryota; kingdom Viridiplantae; phylum Streptophyta; class Magnoliopsida; order Rosales; family Cannabaceae; genus Trema; species Trema andersonii. The sequence continues at coordinate 218,625 of JXTB01000451.1, forward strand.
AAAATAAAATTCAATGATATAAAGAGTTAAAGAAGGAATCATTCCAGTAAAGGAAACAAATAATAGTTGAAAAAAAGAAAAGAAAAGCCATAGAAGGAGTCAAATAATTTTGCCTAAACAAAACTATTGTCTTAACTTCCCAACAATACATCATTAAAATCCTTTTGGGAAATGGACACCTAACACTACCTTTTGAAAAAGAATACCAATAATACGGTCTTACTTATTTTTGTTGAAAAATACCCAAATTTACTTAACACTCTATAAACTCCTTTTTCTCACATACCTGATTCTTTTGAACACTCTTTACTCCCTTCCAATAAGATTTCATTTCTTTATTTATTTGTTTCCTCTCATTTTCCACAAAAAAAAGCATAGGAAGAATTAGAAGAAGCTTTGTGAAATCCTGAAAACCAAAATGTTTCTAAGAAATGTTCGTGATTTCCTGTGATTTACTTACGTACAGAGCAATCTGCTAAAGGAAACTAAATTGATTTCTAAGAAACTTTTATAGTTTCTTATGATTTACTTACCTATAGGACATTTCGCTAGTAGAAAACTAAATTGGTTTTTTGTAAAAAAACAAAGACAGCTTCTTTACTAAAATACTATCACATTTTCTAGCTTCTAAAATATTTAGAAAAATACCCTAAAAAGATCATACGAAATTTTTATTATTTTTGAAATATCATAAATTTGGTAATATTTTTTGAAAAATAAATATAAATGTCCAAAACCCAATCTTTTTTAGGTAAAACCCAATAGAAAAATTTGGGAAAAAAAAAAGAGCACATTATATTATAGAAAGAACAACAAACAAAGAAAGATACAAAGTCTCAAATCGTCCTTCTTAATGGCCTCATGGATAGAGCAAGGAAGGGTATGCTACCACGTTTGTTTGAGTTTGAATACATGAGGCTCTAGAAGCCATGATGTGAGCGAGAACATTTCCTTCAGGATAAATGTAGGATACATAAAAATTGTATACACTTCACAATAAAAAATAAAATATAAATATAGTAAATGAATGTCAACGAGCCAGCGTCTAAAAAAAAGATTGTTACAGTGAGAACATTTTGGCCCACATTACATCTGTATTACCAATTAATATTTCCCATAGCGGGCAATGGATGCCATCCTCAAAGATCTGATATTGTAATATGTCATCGAAGTCATCATTTGGTAGACCACAATTTAAACGTTTTTAAAAATAAAATATTACTGTATCTGAAAATGCCAAAAACCGCATAATGCCCAAGTTCATTACATTGTCAAGCAAATATATATACATATCTATAGATACACACACCCAACGCTATTAGATAAGAAAAGCAAAGCAAAACTTAATTGGTGTAGAAGAGAAGTTAAACAAAAATCTTAAGCCTTCACTACTATCTCTTCTTTCTCTTTTCCCCCTTATAAAAAGCCAAACTGTTTTTCTTGCACGACACATATATACCCATCAAACTTAAATATTTGACGCCTTCCATGCCTTCTCCTTAATCAGAATATGCTTATTGCTTTGTCCTCTTTATTCTTCACTTGTCAATTTTGATAAATACTCAAACTTCTTTAACATTCATATATTCCATATCTAGTACTTATCTTCAAACAAACTAACTTCACCAGTAATGGGGAATTGTCTCACCCTTTCTCCCTCTCAAACAAGGGATATTTCAAAGAAAAGCAAGGTTTTGCCTATTGAAAACATCTTCAAGCTTCCCTCTCCAATACCCTCTTGGCCTCAGGGTACCTATATAATTTGTATTTACATTATATTTACACATCTACATCTATATATGTACTCTTAATATTTTTCTCCTTCGTGATTATAATTAGTTGCTATATGGATGTAATGACTATGTACATTAATATGATATAGGTGAGGGTTTTGCAAAAGGAACCATTGATTTGGGAGATATTGAAGTTTCTCAAATATCAACATTCAACAAAGTTTGGTCAACTCACGAGGGAGGACCAGACAACCTTGGGGCCACCTTCTTTGAGCCCTCGCCGATACCCGAAGGATTCCACATATTAGGCTATTACAGCCAGCCCAACAACAAGCCCCTCTTCGGGTGGGCACTGGTTGCTAAAGACAACACAAACGGCTCAGCTCTAACGCAACCAACTGACTATGCTCTCGTTTGGAGCAGCGAGTCTCTCAAAATCAAGCAAGACGGCAATGGCTACCTCTGGCTGCCGACAGCCCCAGATGGCTATAAAGCCGCTGGCTTCGTCGTCACGGACTCTCCAGAAAAACCGCCTCTCCACAAAGTCCGATGCATTCGCTCGGATCTCACCGAGCCTTGCGAGGTCGAGTCCTGGCTCTGGGGACAAGGCCAGGCGCCGAGCACCAACGCAGATGGTTTTGACGTCTATAGCCTTCGTCCAACAAACCGCGGGGCACAAGCTCTCGGTGTTAGAGTTGGCACATTTGTCGCCCGCACCGGCGGGACTAGTGCTCCAATTCCTTTAACCTTGGCTTGTTTGAAGAATGTTAATCCGAACAAGGATTCATCTATGCCGAATTTGACGCAACTCGAAGCTATATTTCTAGCTTACTCTCCATTGGTCTATCTCCATCCAGACGAGAAGTATCTCCCTTCATCAGTAAATTGGTATTTCGCAAACGGAGCTCTTCTATACAAAAACGGCGACGAGTCCCAACCCATTGGGATCGAACCAAATGGCTCAAATCTCCCCCAAGGTGGCGCAAACGACGGGTCGTTTTGGCTGGACTTACCGGTGGACAAGAACGCCAAAGAGCGAGTGAAAAAGGGAGATTTGAGCAGTGCCCAAGTCTACTTACACGCCAAACCAATGCTCGGGTCCACATTCACCGACTTAGCCATGTGGATTTTCTACCCATTTAACGGACCAGCCAGAGCCAAGGTCGAGTTTCTCAACATCTCATTGGGGAAAATCGGCGAACATATAGGGGACTGGGAGCACTTAACCCTCAGAGTGAGTAATTTCACCGGGGAGCTATGGATCCTCTACTTCTCGGAGCACAGTAAGGGCAAATGGGTCGAAGCTTCGGAGCTCGAATTCAGCGGCGACGGCTCGGACAAGCCGGTGGCTTACGCGTCGCTTAACGGGCACGCGTTTTACGAGAAGCCGGGGCTGGTTTTGCAAGGGAGTGGTGGGATCGGGATAAGGAATGATACTGCCAAGAGCAAACTCGTTATGAACACGGCCAAGGGGTTCGCGGTGGTGGCGGGTGAGTATTTGGGTTCGGCGATTACAGAACCGCCTTGGGTGAACTACCTGAGGAAGTGGGGTCCTAAAATTGATTACGACACGGCGGAGGAAGTCAAGAAGATTGAGAAAGTTTTGCCTGGGAAGCTTAAGTCTGCCTTTGAGAAATTTGTGAATGGTTTGCCTGATGAGATATTTGGGGAGGATGGGCCCACTGGGCCCAAAGTAAAAGCGAGTTGGAGTGGAGATGAAGCAATTTGAGAGAATAAAGATTATGCGATTAATATGATAATGTTGAATTGTGTATAAGATTCTGTTTGATAATTTTATATTTATATATATGTTAATTAAAAACAAAATTATGGGGTTGTTGGATTGGGTTTGGCTAGGTTTGTAATTTTATGACATTTATGTAGTAGTTTACTATATTAATATTACTATACTGATGTCATGTATAATATTACGTGTAATAAAATTTTTATTAAATTTTTAATATTAACATATGTATTATGTAAGTTGATAATATTCAATTAGTAAATATGATTAACTTATTTGTGACAAATTTTAACATACCAATTAAATAATGCTAATTTAAATATCAAATATATTAGAATTAAAAATTTAGTATAAATTTTGATACACCTACTATTATTTCTTGTGTCATACTGTTTTACATTAGGATAATTACAAAAAATTTCTTTCAAATTTTTTTAAAATAGACTATTGCTATTTTAGTTTATGAAAATAAATAAATAAATAAAACTCCTTTTGGATTTTAAAATTGCTAGCAAATCTAACTTGAACAAAAATTTACTCAAAAACAGAATATGAAAAACTAGTTAAAGTACCATACTACACAAAGTCTAAATTTGAATAACACTAAGAAAAAATAAAATAAAAAAATTTGTTTCATTTATTTTTTTTAAAAATTGTTATTCTCATAAACAAACAAAAGGTGGATTATATATGAGTAAAAATTAGGATACTAAAATCTGTCGAAAACTTATACCAATAATGTAACATCATTTTTTGTCACATAACTTTGAATAGTATAGTTTCACTTTCAAATAAAAATTGGTTGAAATGTATGCAATATCATCTGGTATAAGTTTTATGTGCAAGATTTTGATGTCCATGTCATTACTTATATATTATGACAATACTTGTTTTTCTCACCGAAATTTGTTATATCGCTTTAATCGATTAATTATTTAATGTTTGATTCCTTAAATTAATCATAATTATTTATCGATAATTATTGGTGTTGATTCTTTTTTTTTCTCTTGTTTAACTGTGAATATGCCAAATATGTTGCTGTCACTAATTAGATGTGTAGAATTATGGCAACAAGGAGTTTACGAGTAACCAAACCAAGAAGACAAACAAGGAAAACAAGGTTTATAAGAAAGGCCAATAAGAATTAGCTACTCCGATATAAAGAGGGAAACTAGCACTATTTATGGTCGTTTGGTACACGATAAATAAGAATGCTGAATATGGTGATATGATTGTCTGATATCCAGAATAACTGTGTTCGGTTGCACATAGTAATCTTGTCAATAATTCTTGGAATGTTAGATAAATATATTTGGTTGCGCATAGAAATGTACTTAAATTAAAATTAAAAAATTAAATTGTTTATAAAATAATAAAATTTGTTAGTATAAAATAAAATAATTTGCTATGATTTCTAAGATGTATTTTTTTATTTCAGTTTTTAGGATGAGTTTAAGATGAGGGGTCATTTAAAATCCATATATTTTGGTAATTTTAAGATGACTCATACTTAAAAAGATTTAATTCTTGAAATAATTATTTTATTAAATGTGAAAATAATACTAAATAGGAGAATTGTTACTTAAAAATTAACTCATAACAAACGGCCGAATAAGTCATTAATTAGAAGATTATTATATTATATTATATAGAGGAAATACTGGATGTAGATGCCTTCTTATATATGATTGGTTCAAGTTCGAATATACCTCGCGTGACGAGAATATATTTGTCAAGTGGTCCCGGGCCTTAAGAAGACTTGGTAAGTAACCTAACCCCAATGACCTTCGAACTTTGAAGTAGTCATGCTATGACATTGCTAAACTCATTATTCCACATTAAGTGACGCATTCTCCTTATGCTCTAAATATATTATTTGTGTCACTACTTACGTGGGAGATACTCATGTCATAACCCCTTCCCTAACATAAAGAGGGAGCTCACAGGTAGGGACTAGGCTGGTGGCCACCATCATTAAAAGAGTCATGCAATTCACGTGTTATACAAACTTATACTTAATTCTCTTATCAATTCAGGCACAAATTCAAGAGAGTCTAACTAACACTATAATCCCAAAGCAACAAATATGACGACATCTCAAAATTTATCCCCGAAAAGGACTAGAAGTTAGACAGACGACGGATAAAAGACAACATGATAAAGTATGGAAAAGTTAACATGTTAATTAATAGTCATAGTGAATGTTTCTAAACCACTCTCTGGAGCGAGGAAACATATTGGAGACAATGGAATTGAACTCTTTGGCTAAGGGGGCCCGAGAATAGGAATACAAGATTCCAGTCTAAAGCTTCTCAAAGAAGGAAAGGAACACCATTAATTATAGAATAACGGATGAAAAATGGGCTTGGAAGGAAGATAGTGAGAAGATAGCAGGGATTGCTATTGAAATATTTATCTAATTTTTTTCCCCCTCTTACTAACCTATTGTTGATTATTTTAAAGGGTGTTTTAGTGGCTGTTGAAAAGAAGGTCACTATGGAGATGGCTGATTTTACTAAGCAAGATGTTTGGCATGTTTTGAAGAATATGTGTCTAGATAAAAGCCCCGGGAAGGACAGAATAGCTGCTATGTTTTATCAGCATAATTTTGCTATCGTAGGAAAGTTTAGATAATACTAATTTGGACTAAAATATAATTTTTAGGGGTTGTTGTGCGGTCTAAAATCTTGTATGTTGCTCAATACCATGAAGAGAAAAGTTGATCAAGTGTGTGTCAGGTCGCATGAGTAAGCTAGTGCGTCCTCTTCCGAAAGAGTTACGTGCGACCTCCACCACAGAGTTACGTGCGACCTCCATCACATAAATTAGTGCGACCTCTTTCGAAAGAGTAACGCGCGATCTCCACCATATAAGTTAGTGCGACCTCTTCCGAAAGAGTAAAGTGCGACCAGAATGAAAAGGAAACTAGGCTAAGCTTCGTCAAACGGGTAACCTACAAAGACAGGGAAACAAAAGTTTCTCTTTAAAGATCGACCAGTCATCTTATTTAAGTGATTACCTAGTTATATTGTTACTCAAAATTGTATTGCCCGATTATACAGTTACTCATTCTCACAATTGGGAAACATTGAGCTATCCTTACCTATATAAAGGGAGTTTAATGTTTCTCTGGGGGACTTCTTCTGGAGGGAATTTTTGGAAAAACTTTTTAAACTCTTGTTTCTTCTTTCCAGACAACACGTTACAATTTTGAGTTCTTGTAATTCTCTAGAAAATAGTGAAAAATAGTGGACGTAGGCTCATTTTTTTTGGGGTTGAACCACTATAAAATTCTCGTCTCTTTGTTTGCTTTAGTTAATTAACCATTTTCATACACAAGCCACATCTTGCAATTTTCCTAAATTTATTGTTGACAAAACCTCCCTCAACAATTGGTGCTAGAAGGAGGGCTATTCCGGTAGAAAATTTTTTCCATTCCGTTTCTTTGAACAATGGTAAGCACCAAAAACACTACCAGAAATATCGGAACTAGCCAAAATCATCCTCAAAGTACTGCTATTGCACAGGCAGATCCTGCTCAGGAACAGCCTGCCATGACCGCACCGGAAAATATTGTCCAGAGACAGGATCGCATGAAAGAAGCACTGGTGAACCTCCAGCAAATTACAATTCAAATTAATGACTCTCTACGATGACTTGCTGAGGGACAGATGCTAACTCCACCACAGCATGAATGTCCCAGAGAACGTCCTGCTCAATAACCTGAGAAAGGAATTTAGATTCTGGAGACAAGAAACCGCGACCAACCTAAAGTCCAGTAGGAGCATCGAAGAGATTTCATCTCTAAGAATAAAGGTAAGGTCGCAGACTTGCCTCTGATATCTGGTACTGAAAGTTCAAGCACTGATCGTGATAGTGGACAACCTTTCTGGAGAGCAACTATCAATCGTGATTATCTGGAACACGAGCAAAAACATTAATTGAGGAGTGTCTTTGAAAGGATCAGTAGGGAATCTCGACAGAATCATACAGACCTGAGACAGTATCTGGATCAGTGATGTAGTCACGAGCAATCCACGTCGCATCACGATGACCAAAGCCGATCTCGTCGCACTATTTCATCAGAATCCCTAAAGTCGCAGTACACCCTACCAAACCAACCCGCCTTATATCATGGCAACAATCAAAGGCCACTCCTGCCACCAGTGAGAGAGAATGTTCTCCCTCTGAACGTCGATGTTCATAATCTGAGGATTGCTTTAGATGCACTTACTGGTTAGGATGATGAGCTTACTGATGGGTATCGTCAATCGCCATTCAGCGAAGAGGTTCGAGCTGCTGCCTTACTTGCCAGATTTAAACTTCCCACCATAAACACTTTTGATGGGAAAACTGATCCGCATGACCATATGGATCACTTCAGTATCCTGATGGAACTTCATCGTGTTGATGATCTCGCACGTTGCAAGTGTTTTGCTGTAACTCTCACGGGAGCAGCAAAGAAGTGGTTCTGAGGACTCAAGTCCGGCTCAATCTCGTCCTGGCAACAACTCCAGACTGCATTCTTGAGGCATTTCCAGGCTGCGAAGAATTTAACTATTCCACTGGTCAGTCTGTCTACTATTCAACAAGGTCCAGAGGAAACTCTACGATCTTACCTAAATTGCTTTACCTCAGAATTAGCAAAGGACAACAACTCACCTGAAGGAGGAGTTTTAACTCTAATGATGGCTGGGGTGCGACCAGAAACTAAACTCTGGGAAGATTTACTTGAGCGAGAATGCAGAACCCTTGAAGACTTCTATCGAAGAGTTGGTCGGCATCTAAGCGTGAAATCTTCACAAGAAAACCTTGACGAAAAAGAGAGGAGGAAAGGATGCTACCAAAGATGCGACAACAAACAACAACAACAATAATAAGAAGTAGAACAAAAGGAGTAGTGAACAATCGATTGAGAAGCAGCCCAAACAGAAAAAGCAGGAAATTCCAAGAGTTCCCATGAGGTTCAACAATCATACTGAATTGAACACACCCTTAGATCATATCTATGCGTTCACAAACCAACAGGAGCGGTATCGTCAACCGGAACCAATGAAAAGAGATAGAGCGAGGTGCGACCCTAACAAGCTTTTTCGGTATCATAATGACATTAGACACGATACTAAAAACTGCTTTGCCCTGAAAGATGAGATCAAAAGATTGATTAAAGAAGGGCGGCTGCGGTAGTACTCTAAACAGAATAATGAAAGGCGAGAAGAAAACTGACAGCGACCTCCAGATATTCAGCTTGAGGTGCGAACTATTTTCGAAGGACCGCACGTTGGGGGAGATTCCAAGAGAGTGCAGGATAGGTATGTGCGAGAAGCTCGACCGTAGCCATTGACCAATGTCATGCATCTCGAATAGCGAGTACCGGATATAGATATTACCTTCACAGAATAAGACATGAGGGAAGTCCATTATCCACATAATGATGTGTTGGTCATAAAGATCAATTGTGGAATCACACAATTATAGCGAGTATGGATCAATAATGGAAGTACTGTTGACATCTTGTATTACGACGCCTTTAAAAAGATGGGGTTGAATAAAAGTGACCTAAAGCCTGCCGTTACTCCACTCTATGGATTCACTGGTAACAGCATAATGCCTATGGGCGTGATCGAGTTAATGGTCAACGTTGGAACCTACCCTAGGGTTTCAACGGTAATGACCCAGTTCTTGGTTGTAGATTGCCCCTCTGCATTCAATGCTGTACTGGGAAGACTAACACTGAGGGAACTTCGAGCAGTAACATCGATCTATCATCTCGCTATGAAATTCCCGACTCAACAAGGAGTAGGCGAGGTGCGTGGCAACCAATATGATGCGAGGACTTATTATAACAACTCCTTAAAGCTCGCAGCAAACGATGCGACACCTCGTACGATGATGGTCCAAAGAGAAGCATCAGGCGAAGCGTCAGTCAAAGCGTCAGTCGAAGCGTCAATCAAAATGACAAGCGAAGACCTCTACCCTCGAGAAATCGATGGAGAGGTCAAAATGGGACCCATTGAAGACTTGGAGGATTTGCTATTTGACAGGTCCTCCAAGATTTAAAAAATTAGAGCGAGGCTTCAAGAACCTGTGCGAGCTTCATTGGTCGCTTTTCTGGAATCTAATTTGGATGTCTTTGCATGGCAACATTCGGATATGGTTGGGATCGATCCGAATATCATATGTCACCATCTTAACATAGATCCAACAAAGAAGCCTATATGGCAAAAAAAAAAGAAATATGAATCCAGAACGCTACATCGCGCTGAAAGAAGAGGTAGAAAAGTTGCTCGAAATTGGATTTATCAGGGAATCTTTTTATCCGAACTGGCTTGCAAACCCAGTTTTGGTAAATAAATCTAACAGGAAGTGGAGAACATGCATCAATTTCATAAATCTCAACAAAGTATGCCCAAAGGATAGCTTTCCCCTTCCCAGAATCGACCAGCTTGTAGATGCAACGTCGGGGCATGAACTCTTAAGTTTTATGACGCATATTCTGGATACAATCAAATCCCCATGTACGAACTAGATGAGGAGCACACTTCGTTCATCACTGATCGCGGATTATTCTGTTATAAAAAGATGCCCTTTAGACTCATCAATGCAAGAGCAACCTACCAGCATCTTGTCAATATGATGTTTGTAAAACAAATTGGCAAGAAAATGGAGGTATATGTTGATGACATGCTGGTGAAGTCGAAGAAAGCTGAAGATCACATCAAACATCTTGATGAGTTGTTTAAAATTCTCTGAAAATATCAAATGAAGCTGAATCCTAAAAAGTGTGCATTCGGGGTAGGATTTGGAAAGAATCTAGGTTTTATGGTCAATCAGCAAGGCATTGAAGCTAACCCACAGAAGATACAAGCGCTAATTGCAATCTCCTCGCAAACCCAAAGATGTGCAAAGCTTGGTAGGAAGAGTGGCCGCATTGAGTCGATTTGTATCTAAGTCGATGGATAAATGCCAACCATTCTTTGAAATATTGAGAAGTTCGAAGAGGTTCGAGTAGACGGAAGAATGCGAGCAGGTCTTCCAAGAATTAAAAATACACTTGGGTTCTTCTCCGCTCCTGTCGAAGCCAAATCTGGGGGAAGAATTATATTATACCTCGCTATTTCTAAATATGCGACAAGCGCTACATTAATTCAAAACTATGAAAAGATACAATGACCAGTGTACTACGTAAGTAAAAGATTACTCGATACTGAAACAAGATATCCAGAGATGAAGAAATTGGCATTAGCACTCATTGTCGTATCCAGGAAACTTCGACCTTATTTTCATACGCACAACATCAAAGTTTTCATGAACTTTCCATTAAAGTAGGTTCTGCAAAAAGCCGAGGCTTTTGGGCAACTACTTAAGTGGGCAGTTGAGTTGAGTCAGTTCGACATCAATTTTTAATCTCGTACGATGATCAAAGGGCAAGCCCTCGTAGATTTCATTGCAGAATTCACGTATGATGTCGATCTTTCAACAGAAGTAATCAAAAAACCTGCTACAGATTTATCCCAATTGTAGAAACTTTATGTTAATGGATCGTTGAACGAAAATGGAGCAGGTGCGGGCTTAGTACTAATCAGTCCTGAAGGGCATAATATTCATTGTGCACTTCACTTCAAATTTCCAGCATCAAATAATGAGGCAGAATATGAAGCACTGATAGCTGGGCTAAAGCTCACACAAGAAATGAAAGTCAAAATAATTGAGGTTTACAGTGATTCCCAACTGGTCGTTTGTCAAGTAAATGGCGAATATCAGGCAAGGGGAAAGAGAATGATGACTTATTTGCAGGAGGTACAAAGATTGTTCTCGACATTCACTATCTATAATATTCAGCTTCTTTCTCACGTTGAGAATACTCGGGCAGATGCCCCAGCAAAATTCGCCTCAACAAAAGATGCCGAATTACTAAAGGTGGTCCCTGTCGAGTTTCTTACTGTGACGCCCAAGATTCTCACATACATAATAAGCTAATAATAAACATATTCATATTGCATAATAGACATATCAAGCAACTAGTATCACTTTCATGGTAAAT